>MDKH01110739.1:0-111542 GCA_005239495.1 Nicotiana undulata
ACTTAACACCACTATTCACGTAGATAATCAACACCGTATAACTCCCCAGCAACGGCGCCAAAACGTGATCGGCGCTCACCTACACTACTATAAAGTAGCGAGATGAGGGTCGGAGCATCTTTTACCCGAAGGATCGGGATCGATTCCACAGAGAGTTATGAATATTGGAGTTGAGTTTCTAGGTAATCTAGTAGTGTTTCGTGCTCTTAATTGCACTTTTCATACTTTTTTATTTGACAATTATACTACGGTTTATACTAATGGTAATTTGCTAATTAACTAACTAATTTCTTTTTGGTTGTTTTCTTAATGGATAAAAGGCACTAGGGTTATGACTTTCACCTAGGCGGATATTTAAAGGATTCCAATATCTAAGGCAAAAATGTCATGAAGGGGAGTGTGATATAGCCAATGCTCAAAGTTACCCACTCTATACCTCTCGGTAGTTTGAGTGGCTTTGCCCTAATTGCCTTCTCGAGGTCAATTGGGTGTCGAATTTATGCAAGCAATATAGGCTCAAGTAGGGTTTTACTATCTCGAGGTTTAACCCGTTAATTGGGACTATCAATTCTCTTGATTTCGTCCCAATTCCTTGTTGGGCTGATTTTCTAGACTCAAGTTCTCTTTCTCAAGAAGAACCCAAGTCAAATAAACACCAATTAGTGTTTGCAACCACTAATTTTAACATGAAAACCACAAATCAGCCCAAATACCAATCACCCATAAACATCTAAGCCTTAATTTAAAGGACCTATTAAATATCCACTCTAGGGTTGAGCCACAACCCTAGTTAATGGGTTTAGCTACTCATAACAACTGAAGAAATCAGAGAAATAGATGAAACACAACCCATATAATTGAAGTATAAACTAAAATTGAAAGATTCAATGTTGAAACCCTTCTAAAATTACTCAAAAAGCTGAAGAAAAATCGTTCACGAGCTCTTGATAATATCAGAGTAAAAAAGCTGACCTAAAAATAAGAAAAGAAACTATTTATACTAGGCTGAATTTTTTGGATAAAAATACCCCTGCAGGGTCACCGCGGACTGCACAAAATGGATCGCGACCGCGGTGAGGCTTTTGGCTTGAAAAATTGGGCTTTTGAACTTGGCCACCGCGGTCCGCATAAAATGCACTGTGGCCGCGGTGGCTTCAGTGCGGACCGCGCAAAATGGACTGCGGTCCACGATGGTCTTCTGGCCTTCAAAGTGGAAGCTCTCTGAATCTCCTCAGTGCAGACCGCATAAAATGGACCGCGGTCCACGTTGGATTTGGCCTTCAAAAGCACTCTCCGAATCTCTTCACCGCGGACCGCATAAAATGGACCGCGGTCCGCGTTGGTTTGGTCTTCAAAAATCACTTCTCTGAATCTCTTCTATGCGGACCGCATAAAGTGGACCGTGGTCCGCACTGGTCAGTTGAACTTTGTTTGTACTTGTTCTTGGTACTTGTGCATGTTTCACTCCTTTTTAGCAGGTTTTGACCATTTGTCACCTTTTTTTATTAAACCCTAGAGTCAAGTACAACAAGTAAGCCTTTGGGACTATTTTGCATACACTTTTATCCAAAACTTAAGCAAGAAAGAGTGTAAAATAAGGTAAATCCCTAGTTATCAAAGCTTCTTGCTCGACCTCGGGCATTATTCTCGCACTGAAGTCGGCTAATACTTGCGACTTTATCGTCGTTCGCAGCTGATATGTGATATCGTGCTCGCTTAGCTCGATGGCCAATTTGTCCAATCTTTCCGATAGTTCGGGCTTATGTAAGATACTTCTAAGGGAGAAGGTCGTGACCACCAATATGGGGTGGAACTGAAAATAAAGTCTAAGCTTTCGTGAAGCTATGACTAGTGCCAGGGCTAGCTTTTCGAGGTGGGGATACCTTTTTTCGGCATCGACCATGGTTTTACTAATACAATAAATTAGAGATTGCGTACCTTTGTTTTCACGAACCAGTACTGCACTTACCGCTACTTATGACACAGCCAAATACACCAGGAGGCGTTCGCTGGGTTCAGCTTTGACGAGTAGTGGAGGCGAGGTTAGATATGCATTCAGTTTATTTAAGGCTTCGACGCATTCCAAGTTCCACGGGAGTCCGTTGTCCTTTTTGAGGACATTGAAAAATTTGTGCATCTGTTGGAGGACCGCGAGATGAATCTTGACAGGGCGGCTATGCGATTGGTCAATTTTTGCACCTATTTCTTGCTGGTCAGTAGTTCAGTTATTCCTTCAATAGCCTTGATCTGGTCGGGGTTGACCTCTATGCCTCTTTGTGACACCAGGAAACCTAGGAATTTGCTCGAGGTTACGCCGAACGCGCACTTATCGGGGTTTAGCTTCATGTCGTAGTATATCGAAGGATTTTTTCAAGTGATTTATGTGATCTTCTTTCCTCTTGGATTTGACTAACATATCGTCTATGTATACTTCCATTATTTTGTCGAGCTGGTCTTTGAACATCTTGCTGACCAGTATTTGATAGGTTGCTCCAGCGTTCTTCAACCTAAATGGCATGACCCTATAACAATACTTTCCTTGGCGAGTTATGAATGTGGTCTTTTCCTAGTCTTCTTCTTCCATGAGGATCTGGTTGTACCCCGAATAGGCGTCCAAGAAGCTTAGCAGCTCGTGTCTCGCTATTGCGTCGATGAGTTGGTCGATGTGCGACAACGGGAAGGAGTCTTTTGGGCATGGTTTGTTTGGTGGATAGAATGGATTTGCATTCAGTTTGTGCGTAGCGATGTCCTTTGAGATACCTGGCATATATGCATGAGAGAAAGTGAATAGGCATGCATTGGTAGTTAGAAATTCATGAAATTTACCTGGTTCAGAGAGTTTGTGGCCGATGTAAGCCTTTTTGATGATGTCGTTTTTATCTATTTTGACGGGGTCAAGGTCTTCTACCGTTGACCTCGCGGCCTCCACGATGGTGGGGGTCTTTGATGACATCATTTTGCTCGTCGGATTCGGTCCCCGACTTTGATAATTGATATGCTTCTGAGCTCGTTCCCTTCAAGTGTTGAGTGTGTGTACAATCTTGAGCGATATGGTAGCATTCTTGGGCTCTGCGTTGTTCGCCTAGAATGATGAATATTCCCCATGGGGTAGGTAACTTGATTACTTAATACAGGCTCGATGGAATGGCTCTCATGGCGTGTATCCATGGCTGCCCTATGATGGAGTTGTAGGCCGTATCTTGGTTCATGATATGGAACGCTGTCTCAAAGGTGACGCCCCCGACCAGGACGTGCATCGTTATCTCTCCTGAAGTTCTTTCAACCGCATTGTTAAACCATGTCAGTGTTATGCAACGTGGTACTATCTTATCCTCGTGTCTCATTTGGGCGAGAACTCGGGGGTGGATAATACACGCGCCGCTTCCATCATGGACCATTATTCTTTTTACATTAGTATCTACGATTCGTAAGGTAATAACAAGAGCATCAAGGTGAGGGAAAGACAAACCGTTGGTATCTGACTTATCGAAGATGATACTGTCTTCGAGGTCGTCGTACCGTTTGTGCGTGATTGATCGCTTTAGTTTGTGCGTGGTGGTGAACTTTACATGGTTGATTACGGCTTCATCGGCCCCGCCGATGATCATTTGGATGGTGCGGGCGGAGGAGGTGGCTTTGAAGGGCCCTGGTGTTGCTCCCGTCCTCGGCCGAAGTTGGATCTTCCACGGTCGCTCATCAACTTTTTTTAATGTCCTTGATTGAGCATGTTTACCACTTCTTTTCACAAAGATATGCAGTCTTCGGTCTTGTGTCCTCGCTCCTGGTGGAACTCGCAAAGAGCATTCGACCTTCTGGTGTTTGGGTCGGACTTCATCATTTGTGGCCACTTCACATTCGGGCCGAGTTTCTCTAGTGCCTACACTATCTCTGAAGGGGCAACACAAAATTTGTGAGTATATAAAAGTGGAGGCATACCTCTCTCGTTTCGTTGAGTCCCTGTATTTGGCCTAGACGACCCCTCCGCATATCGAAAAGATGGTGGCACAAACGTTCTGATATAAGGTTGGTGTATGTCTCTGTTGGGGCGTGGGCCCGATTGATCTCTTCGAGAATCATTACGATGATCCCGTCTCGACTCTATTTGGACTGACGTTAGCCGTTAAGTTGGGCTGTTGAGGTTGTCCTCATCCGCTCGAACCTCGACGCAATAGGCGTTATGGATTTCTTCCCAAGAGGTGGAGGATATTTCATAAGTCTACTCATCAGCTTTCTGGTCGCTCTCGACCCGTTCCTGTTCAGTCCATTTTGGAAGGCCGCCACGGCCATCCCTTCATATATATTTGGTAATCTCATTCTGGCCCTATTGAATCGGGCAGGGAAGTCCCTGAGTCCCTCGCCTGGCGACTTTCTAACGACGAATATATCATTCACCCTGGCCTCGGCTTTCTTTGCTCTAGCGTGGGCGGATACAAACTTGATGGCCATTTCCTCAAACGTTGTTATTGAACACGTAGGTAACTGTAAGTACCATGTCAAGGCTCCCCCAGTTAGGGTTTCTCCAAACTTTTTTAGCAATACTGATGGTACATGTTCCTTTGAGAGGTCGTTGCCTTTCACTGTTGTGACGTAGTGAATTATGTGGTCTTCAGGGTCCGTCGTGCCATCATATGTTTCAAATACATCGAAATTTTGAAGGTTTAGAGTATGGGGTGTGGGGCTGCTTCTTCGTTGTATGGTTGTTCGACAAACTGACCGACATCCCGCTTGGGCAGGAGTTTTGGGGCGCCGGGTATCTTGTCGACCCTTTCCTGGTGTTCTTTCATCTGGTCTTGTAGTGCCTTATTTTCATTTTCCATTTGGCAAAATACATAAGTTGGCACCTGAACTATCGACCAAATCCCTGTTACACACTTTCTGTGAACGAAAATAATATTACACACTCAACCTTTTAAAAGTGTGTCTAATACACACCTTCTTTGACCAAGTCCTAGCACGTGAAAACACCAAGATAGAAGCGCGTCTACCAGCTAAAATACAGTTTAAATACTTATTTAACTCCACGTGTCAGCAAATCCCTCATCTTCCCCACCCTCCCTCTATCTCTATATTGTTTTTTCGCCAGCTAACCTCCATCTCCATCCCTTCTCTTCTTTTTTCATCCTTTTTTTTTTCTAAACCTTTATTTGTTCAAAACTCTCTGTCGCTTCTTCATTTTCCTCATCAACATCACCACACACCATTTTCCTCCATTGAAGCATCATTTTTTAATTTTTTTTTGTTTAAGTGCAACTGATATTTTAGATTTGTAATACTCTCGCCTTACTATTAGAATTATTTAGTTGGGATTTATGCTGTTGATTTGGAACTCAAATGGGTTCTTGAAATTGAGCAAAAATTTACAATCTTGGAGTATAGTAATTCAAATTATAAGGGGCTTATACTCGTTCTTTTCATCTCTCTTTTTGTTTGAATATGAAACTATTGTTTCTACGGTGGTGAATTTGGGTGAGAAGGAGTCGGAGATCTTTTGCTCGAAAATGGTGGGTGGTTGTTATGTTTTTTGTGGAAGCCATGAATTGTAAAAATGGAACGAAAATTTATTATTTTTGGGTGAAAATGGAAGGTTTTCTTTTTGGTGTTTATCATTATGGTGGTTGAAAATACAAGGTTTCTGGCTTTGCTTGGACAGGATTTTTCGATGACTAAGATGAAGAAGATGGAGTATTGTTTTAAGTGTTTTCCTTTTTTTTAAATTGATGACACGTGTCCGAATCTTATTGGTACGTAGTATACACTTGTGGAGAAAAAGTGGTCATATACTAAAGTGGTGTGTATTAGACATACTTTTGAAAGGTTGAGTGTGCAATATTATTTTCGACCACAGAAAATGTGTAACAGAGATTTGGTCGATAGTTCAGGTACCAACTTATGTATTTTGCCTTTTCCATTTCTTCCATCTTCTTTAGTATAGCTGTGAGTGTATCACTGCATGCATTAACAGTGGTATTAGTGTTACCTGTTGGGCGGGAAGCTGGTTGCTCGTCAATTATTGCAACATCTGCTGGCATGGCGTTTTGAATTGTTCATTGAGTTGGTTTGTCCAGGAAGTTGCTCAGTGTGTTTTTCAGCCATGCTTCTAGTAGTTTCTTTACTGCTGGTGGGGCTTCTTCGGTTGTGGACGTGGAAGCCTCCCTTTCTCGAGTGACTGTCGCACTCCCGAGAGGGGGAGGTGAACCGCTCCGTCCTGGCGTAACGCTTGGTGTCACATGAGGTTGATGGTGCTCATGAGGTTGGCGGTGACATCTGCTATGACTTTTAGCCTTTCTTCTCCTTTTCCTGCCATTGTTAGTTCGTGCGAACGAAAAGAGATGACTGTTGTACGTGTTTTTTTTTGTAGATCTAACAGAAACTATAGACGTTAATTAGAAAATCCCCACAGACGGCGCCAAATTATTTTATCAAAAATATGTTAATCCCCTTTTTACACGATGTGACAAAGGAGATGAATGATTAATCCTAGTTAAGCTTAATAGCAGTTAGATTTATGAATATGATGATGGATGGAATAAAGCTAAGCGCCGCAATAGTAAATGCAAGACAAAGATACGATTAATGATTGATAATGAATACACAAGTGAATATGTGGATTAAATGCATGCAATGGCAATAAATGTAATAACAAAGGATATCTCGCCCAAATATTAAATGGCTAGAATCAATCAACTCATGCCTTTCTTGGTCGGACCAACCCAACCGGCGATTTCCGACAAGTCTTTCTGAATTGGAAGAGCAAGAAGCGGAACTAGAAGAAAACTTTCTTTCTCTTTATGGATAACCAATTCATTTTCAAATATAGTTGGGAGACTTTACCCAAGAAATGGGTCAAAAAAATGGAAAGATCGGAACATGGGAATAGATCTGATACCAATACGGACTACCTATTTCAATTGTTGTGCTTTCTGAAATTACATACCTATACAAGGGTTCAAGTTTCGATCGATATTTGCGGAGTTGATTATCCCTCTCGAAAACAAAGATTTGAAGTGGTCTATAATTTACTTCTTTGTCAGTTGTGTGGATGATGGAAGAATGTGGGTGGAATACAAGGTTCTTGGATCTTGTATATGAAAAGGTATCTTCCAACTCAAGAATCAATAGAAAAGACAAGTTGTGTATATTCTTCAATAGTCAATGTTACAAAGAGTTCTTTCAGAAAGTTTCAGATCCCCTTTTTCTCTTTTTCTTTCCCTATATATAGGGGACATCCTTTTGAAATCCTAAGAAAGTACAAAGGAGAGAACTTCCTGACCTAAAACTATCCTACCGTTATTGCCCGTCCTTCTGTTCGACCAAACGTCGACCTCTCTTAAGAAAGGCTTTTCGTCACCAAATATTGGCCGACTCAGACTTCGACCACGACCAACGAAGCCACTAAGTCTGATTCAAATTTCGACCAATACAATGTGTCCGCTTTAAATTATATCAAATAAAGGGTATAGAAGAATCAAAGTTTCAAGAAATAATATATGGTTTCTCCTAAACTAATCCTTATTTTTTATTGTATTATGTTCGATGTATTTAATATTTCATTTATATTTTAGAGTAGGGGATTATCTTTGGTAAGTGCTTTATAAAATGCTAGTACTACTGTATGTAGTTTATTGTTTCTAGTTTTTTTAATGTTCATTTGCAGTATAAATGGATGATCAAGTCCCTTGTGAGCTTGGACGACATAATTTTAAGAACACATGGGAGTGTACCTTGAGATATCTCGGATCAAGTAATACAGTTTTGTCCAGTGTACCTTGAGCAGGGGCAGAGCTAGTAGCTTCAGGCAAATCCAAAAATATTTGCTCAAATAATGTATATTGTGTCAATAAATTCATTAAATAAGGGCACCCTGTGCACTAAGCCCGCTATGTATGGTCCGGGAAAGGACCGGACTATAAAGGTCTATTATACGCAGTCTTATCTTATATTTATGCAAAATGTCTGTTTTCACGGTTCGAAGCCATAAAACTCTTGGTCACATGGCAACAACTTTACCAGTTATACCAAGGCTCCCCTTCCTATAAATTCATTAAATATATACAAATATTAAATTAGAACTCAATTATTAACATTTGAGGTTGTTGTTCTAAATGTTGGGATATATACTATTAACCATGTGTTTGGTTTGGATATAGTATTTATTATGGAACAATTGGTTATTCAATTTTAATAAAGTTTTAAATAGTTCATATATTAGTCTGTGTCCTTTGCTTATATAGTAGATGATTTAGTGTATAGAGTTTAGTTTATACACGGAAGATTATATCATCGGTTCTTATAAGTATAAAGTATGAGTTCACAATCTAATTATGGAATTGGACAAACCATCATGGATGATTGTAGCACAAGATTAAATATAATTTATCTTGATTATGAGAATTGTTTAATTCCAACTTCTTGTGCTAGTACATTTTGTATGTTTGAACGGACCAAGTAGAGATAAGTATTTTATATTGACTTAATAAAATAAACTCTCTAGCCATTAAATGTACTTATACTCTTAATCTTGATATAATTATTATTAGCTGGTGTATATTATTATTGTTTTGATTTATTAAAAGGCGAGATTTTTTCATGGGTCAATATGCCTCGTAAATTGGACAATAATAATGTACATTAGCGAAGTAATAGTTAGTTCATGGTATCCATGTCTCGGTTTTGAGATTTATGATACACCTTTATGAAAGATTATAACTTTTCATGTGTAAACCCGACCGGTGAATTTTGTATCCGACACATGAAATAAGTTAAGCAAAAGTCTAAAGAAAATAATCAATAATAAAATCGTCAGTAATTTAATTTAATTAATTAGTATCTGAATCTTAACACGGGGAGTTAAATAAGATTTAATGGATGAATTTTCGAAATTGAATAAGGAGTGCAATTACGAATTTTTAGTGGAATAATTCTTAATTAATTATGGTGGATATTAATTTCGAAAATTATAAATTAATTCCATAATTGGAAGCCTTGTTAATTAAATTTTGTGGTCCTAGCTATGCTAAATAATAGGAATAAATGAATCCCTTTTATGGTGGAAAAGAAAACCCAACCGGTTTTGAAAAAGGGTTTTAACCCTTAAAACTTGTGCTATAAATACATAAGGTATTCCACCTAGTAGAAGAGATGAAAAGGGGGCCGAAATTTTCAGCCTATTTTCTTACAAATTTTGCCCACAATTTTCCGAATATTATTTGGGTACACAATAGAAGACCGTGGAACGTTCGAAGACCGTAATCGTGTTCAACGAGACAATGTGAAACTGAAGGCTCACGTGACTAAAGAGCCGTATTTTCGCTACCTATAATAATCCATCACTAAAATCGAGAAACCATTAATTCTGGCTCCGCCTCTTGTCGTGACTCGTGAGGGTCAGTTAAGAGGGTAATTGTATACTTGCCTAGAATATAGTAGTACCAGCGCTGCTTTATTGCAATAATACTGCTAATGTAAATATCCATTGAACGCATATTTTGACAAATATAAACATATGAAAACCTTGAAGTTGCATAAATTACAAAGGAAATGAAGATCAACTTCACATATTTCAGTTGAGAAGCAACCTTCTTAATTTCTCAACTCCTCACTCTGTTCTCAATACTATGCAATAATGTGACAAAATGAAGTGGAGAAGAAAGAGGATGAGCACTTGTTTTAATTCGTCTCTTCACTCCATTCTTCCTCCAGATATCCGCCTTTATTTAGCCTACACTTCAATAGCTAAACACCTAATAACTCAAACTACAAACCAACAAGAAGTTGAAAACTTACAAACAACTGCACAATTCTTACATTAAGACCCCCAGAGTTGATGATTCATTCTTTGTAGATTCACGTCGTCTTTTGAGTTTTAGACAAGAGTGTAGCTTGATATGGAGACCGTCGCAGGAGAAGCAGAGTGAATGTACACAAACTCGAGGCTTTTTCCCGCTGGTAATGAGTTTATCCAGGCTGGAAATACGTAGGAGTCACCATATTTTGAAAGACCCCAGAGAGAACCATAGAGTTGGGATATTGAGAGTTTCAAATTCTTCATTGTCATAGCAGATTTGTTAGTTACTATCACTGAGTATCTGTAGTAAGTTTTCCCCTTGTGAACCCATGAAGCTGTTTCCTTCTGTTCAATAGTAATGTCAGCAGTTGATGAAGCTGCAGATATATTCCATTTTAGATTTCTCTTCATATATTGTTATATTTGCACAATAATTTTAACTAAACACTGTCAAAAGAACTAGCTAGTTAAAGTACCTGGGGCTGGAGTAACTTTTTGCTCTGGATCTGGCTTTGGCTGAGGTATAGCAACTGTAAGTAGCAAAGGAAAACTCTTTGTTAGCAACAGCTTCAACAGAAGTAGCAAATGGGAGAGTTGGGGTCAAATTTGAGCATGTCAAATCAATAAAACAGTCACGACCCAACTCGCCCAACGTTTGCTTGTCCTAAAACAAAAAAGGCAGTCTGGTGCACTAAGCTCTCGCTATGCGCGGGATCCACGGAATGGTCGGACCACAAGGGTCTATCGTACACAGTCTTACCCTGCATTTCTGCAAGAGGCTGTTTCGACGGCTCGAAACCGTGAACTCCTGGTGACATGACGGCAACTTTATCGGCAACTTCATTGCTTGGGCTAAAATGAGGGGTTAATTTGCATTGTGAGAAAGAATGTCTATTAACCAAGAATACCTGGAAGGAGCTGACTATATTTACTTTGACCACCATGAAGTCTTGCTAACACACCAATCAAAGGAGCATTGTTGTAGGTGGCTGGTTCAGTTTGCTCATAGTTGTCTCTCTGATCAGCAAAGTTGTCATAGGCATCAGGTCCACCAACAATGGCTCCAGCTAGAAGATTGGGATCGCTCGCCTTTCTACTAAACCAGGTGGCATAACCTCCACGGCAGCTAACAAAAGAAGGATCCTTCTTTACAGAAACAATGGAAGAACCTCTATGGTGAACTTGTCTTGGGTAGTTGTTTCCATATCCCACCATGTAACTTGTGGCTCTTGGGTTATCTCCAAGAATGTAGTCAACCTAAAAAAGAAAATACATGCATAAGAATTTAACTAATGCATATTGAGTAGGCGCTTGGACGATATCTTGTTGAAGTTAAAGTTGCAAATACTGAAGTACTATGTCAGTATTTGCAAATAATGAGATATATTTGTGGCCAAAGAGTCCGGGATAGTAATCCTCTTATCGTATTAGCATGCATCTTTACCTGTGACTTGGCGAACGAGAGGAGCTCAGATGGCGAGACAGTGGCAGATGTGCACTTAAGGGATTTTCTAGCAGAAGCCAAATAGTCAGAGTAGACAGTGGCAAGGAAAGAAGCACTTGTAACAAATTGCATATTGTTCCATCTCTGCCTGAAAATGAGACCTCCTGGACTCTTGTGTATGTTTTGGTTACCCTTTCCAAGACATGCACACATAAAATTCTCAGCTTTTTCTTGGTACTTTTCAAACACAGGTGCATGGTTACCAGCATTCCCTTGCATCAGGAACTGCAATTGTATACACAAATAGGTTAATTATTTGCAGTAGTAAAAGAACATTCTGTCATATGCTGAATTAGGTTGCAAATATGCTTACAAGCGTTACAGGATGAGAGAGTGTGGTCTAAAAATCATGCTCGGCCTGACCAATTTACAGTTTATAAACGGGACAACTTGCTAATGGGAACGCGATAATTCAGGTTATATTACGAAATAAAGTATGGATTTAAGGGGAATTGACCTTAGCAGCAAGAGTCTGGACACCAGCATACTTAACGTCCCAACCAAATTCAGTCATGGACCAACCAGTTCCACCAAGTGCATCCCCATTTTCCCCTAGGTAGTTCAAATAATATGGCTTGTTAGATGCCTTGTACAGCCAGGCAGCGGCCCACAGTAATTCATCCTGTTTAAATCCAAATTTCCAAAAAACTTAGTAGTAGTTAAATTGTGTGAAATGACAATATATACAACAATTCAAAACAAAGAGAGAGGAGTTGGAATCAAGCACGTACTGCGTATCCACTGACAGATCGGTAGTACTTCTGGGCCACAGTAATGCTGCTATCATATTTGCCCCTGTATTTGTCCGCAAACTCGAATAGCTGAAAATAACAGAAACCACTTGTTATGGAAACCCGGAGGTAAATAATGCGAATAAGGGGGAGGCAGAGTAACAGTGCCGCGGATTAAACTTATATGCTACTCCTTCCGTACCAATTTATGTTAACAATTTGGATTTCAAGAGTAATAATATTGGTGACAAAGGAAGTAGTAACTTTTAAAGAATGTTATTATATGATTTAACATGTCGTACGTCTTCTTAGGTTGCTCATTTCACAAAATATGGACGTTTATTTATAGCATTTCTTTTATGTGACATGATAGTATAGCAAGTAGAGTTGGAGAATATGAAATAGTACGGTACAACACCACCTACAGTCCCCACATAAAGTCTTGTAAAACGAATGAAGTGTAAAAAAGAGCAAAACCTAGTAAAAAGATATACGGTGTACTTCTTCCGTTTCACTTTATATGACACTTTTTATTACCCCATTCCAAAAAGAATGATAGATTTTTATATTTGGAAATAATTTAATTTTAAACTTTTTATTTTACTCATTTCATATGTAATGAGAAACTTTTGTTGCCAAACAAATGTTATACCCTTATAAAGTTTTTACCCTTTAAACTTTTAAAATCACAACTTTCAAAAGTTTTAACTTTTTTTAATTCTTGGATCGAGTCAAATTATTAATTATATCACATAAATTAAAATGGAAGGGAGTAGTAATTTTTATATGTGAGTTTTGTGTGGTTATTCTATTATCTGCGTTACAACAGCATGACTGCTAACTTGGTCCAACTAAAGAAAAAAAATCCCCATGCAGCATTTACTATTTTACTTGGACGTTAGGATTACGAATGCAAGAACAGGACACCCCACAACAAACCTACACTGACAACATCTAGCCTGCCTAATAACTCCGCCAATATAAAAATGTTTTTCTTACTAATAATATTTATATCAAATCAATAAATATTATATACTAATATCTTTTAAATAATATATTTCAATTAAAAGTGATTATTTAATATGCATTCCTACTTTATGTTACTCTTAAAATTAAATTGTTTAGTTTGCACATACCTGGTAGGCATGAGTGAGGAGCTCTTTGGCATAAGCTGGGTTGCTGTTCCGAAAGACAATGGAAGCAGCCGCCATGGCGGCTGCTGTCTCGCCAGCGAGATCAGATCCAGGGCGACTTGGATCGATCCTGTAAGCAGCTCTTGAAGTAGTCATATCCTCTGGTCTTTGCCAACAGTAATGATCTGTCGTACCATCTCCAACCTATATATTATCAAAAACATATCACATCAATTGAACTTACTACTATGGTCAAAATTATGCCTATAACCTTCGTTTAAAAGTACACCTTTATTGTTCCATTGAAAATGACATTTGGAACACACCAAATTTAATTTGGTAAAAATGAAATAGCAGTGGCAGGAAAAAGCCCGGACCACAAGGATCTATTGTACGCGGCTTTATATTTCTACCAGAAGTTGTTTTCACGGCTCGTACACGTGACTGCAATAGTTGTATGAGTAGGAATTAATTACCTCTCCATAAAGGACATTTGGTTCAGGGTGAGCTTTAAGAAGGTAATCAGTACCCCATTTAACAGCATCCATAGCATTGCTAAGCTCTCCACTTTCACCCATTTGCTTCCCATATTCTATAATGCTCCACGACATCATTGTAACGGTGAATGCCATTGGCAGACCAAATTTCACATTATCCCCTGCATCATAGTATCCTCCTACCAGATCCACCTGCAACAATTAATTTCTACAATTAAGCGGATATTTATTCTAAAACTAGGAAATGTGAACAACTTTACAAAAAATTTAAATTATATATACTGACACATATAATTATTTCTACTCATTATTGTTTATCATAAAGATTTATTAGTACCTACTTTGTAAATGATATCATTGTGTGCGAAAGTTAAACTCAACTACAGGCACACCTTCCTATAACAGCATTGTTATATAATTATCATTCACTATAAAAGCAAGTTTAATTATGATACAATATATGTTCTTTATAACAACAATTTGCTATAACAGTCAAACATTCAAAACGAATAAGTTTGTTAGAGAGAAGTTTGACACTACAAATGTAGAGGAGATACTTACCCCACTAGCCTTGCCGTCAAGAAGACCAGAATTACCCCTCCATTGAACTCTCTGGTCACGAGGAAGATAACCAGATCTCTGAGCCTCGTAAAACAGAAAGCTTTTACTAAGTGCTTCACCATAATTATGGCTACTACCAAATGCCAAACTAGGAAGTAGCCCAATTATAAGAAGCAGAGGAGTCACGGAACAGAACATCACGACAAATTTCATCATATGTTTAGAAATCTTAAACTGTAGAGATCTGTACTACTTTTGGCTATACCTATGAATGTTACAAAAATGGCCAATGTAGGTCCTTTTACAAGGTTAAAACATAGAAAGAACCCTAAATAATGGAATTAAGCAAGAAGAGAATAGAGATAGTAAGAGAAGAAAGAGTAAGGATTGGGAGAATGGGAAGAGATTGAACCAGTATATATGGTGGAAGGAACAGAAACTGCCAAGATTTTAGAAAATGGGCAGTGTCTAAATAATGCAATTAAAAATTAAAGAAACAAAAATAATGTCTATTGATACTTCATAGTTCAAGTGGGGGGAAAGGAAAATGGTTGGGATTAAGAGACAGTGTCATGTGCTTTTGTTCGTCGTTTTTGTTAGGAAGGGTCGGCGCTGAAATTTATTCGTACGAAATTAGTGCATACAATTATACATTAGTTAAATTAATTAATGAATATTTTTTTTTATAAGTTATTATTATAGGTCTAAGACAGACAATGTGTACGAAGATAAATGGAGGGGAGTTCCCAAAAGGAGGAAAAAGAAGAAAAAGAGAATGCAGTCAAAAATAGTTACAGAAAAGTGTCTGTTGGGTGTTCCCATTTGTCTAAACTCAACGTTACTGTCTCATTTGGACTTTGTTAATTAGCCTACGAGGCCATGTGTCAAAACTGTGGTTAAAATTCTAATACGGCCAAAACTTAAAAAGGCTAAAGCATCATTGTATCTGTACGTGGACATAGTTTATTTGGTTTTGCCTCTCCGACAGTTCCAATTTTAACTCCAATGCCTGATACTTATCGTAAATCTACTCAAGGAGTATACAAGTTCTACACTTGTCACTTCACCCGAATAAATTATTATTATTTTCTGTTTTCCAGCAATGCCCCATGACTCTTGGACGCGCTCAGGACGTCCTGTAAAGTCTCCTAATGCCTAATGACATGATCGGTCCTGTGGTCTTGGCCGCGCCAAGTGACAAACTGTCCCTCATCCCTACCAACCCCAATACCACAAGCAATACTTGTTACCACCACCACCATTTCCTCTAACACCTTAACTCCAACTTCTCTTTCTACCTCTGCGCTGGTTGAGACACCATTGGACGAATGGAAAACAGTCAGTTTTCCACGCCGCCATTCCACAACTTCTACTCGTTCAAGAAGCAGCAAACATCCAGAAGGCCAATCAACTTTCACTCGATCAAGAGGTAACCACCACCAGAAGTGGCAATCCATCCATGCAACCACCTCTGCTGAGACACGTGCATTTCGACCAGGTAAGGCGATGGCCCATTTGGGGCCCACAGGTAAGTCTACTAACAAATCATCGGAAACATTGAATAATTTATTAATTAAATCTAACTCTCTTTTAATGGCTAAACCAATCTCTAATATGCCCTTCTCAAATACAAATGATGTGGGCCACGTTACACTACCTTCTCCTTCAGACACCTCCACTACTCTATCTCCTACCTATCCAATTACTTTTCCTATTGGCATGCATGCATGCCACTCGTCAACCCTTCAGCAAGATACACACGTGGCTCACCAAACACAATGCCTCAATTTTGGACTACCCAAGCCCAAGATATCTCCTAGCCGACAACATATTACTTCTACGTCTGAGCAAAATCATCCCACTACAACACACCCATATCCAATTTCCAAAACTACTAATGATGATGTTCCCTTTCCTTCTACACTGTCCGTCGGCCCATCCATAAACCAACCGCCCCAATCCAACAATCTTGAACCAAGAACACAGTCCTCAATCTCTGATCAAAATCCGCATGCAAAGTTTCCTTCAACCATTCAAACAAACTCTACAAATGTCGACCCACCATCAATGTCCTCACACAAGAACCCATATACATCACACCCCACAACCTCCATATCATCTCCTTCTTCCAACTCAAACTCACATACAAACAAACATGCAGTCTCAACACCATCTCCCTCGAACACCCTATCATCGGATATACACATCCCAGACTCCGTACCCCACTCCTCAACCACCTCAATCGTGGTTAGAAATGGGCCTCTTGGGCCATGCTCTCACATTCTCGTTGATGATCAACGACCAAGAATACTTGGTGATGATCCAAAATCCCTCAGACATTGCACAAACTGTAATGGATGGGATGCAACTGGGCTGGGAAGCCTTCACTCAACTTTGAAACACAATGAATTGGTCTAACCCCCCACCTCTCTCACCACAAATGCCAAAAATACCAGGGTAGTTCCCCTTCTACCCTCTCCTATTCCCAAGTCAGTATCCAATACGGTGGATCCACCAACATATGACTTTTTACAACCCCATGCAACTCCCACCTCCACCTCCTCATCCAGTGCAATTACCTCCACTCTCTCCGGTCAGCCCTCTAGACCTTCACCTAGCACCACCAACACAGGAGATCCCTTTAGGAATGACTCAACAAGAAATCTCAGCCTTGGCAGAAGAACTCATGGAATCACGCACAAACGTACTAGATCTAACAGGAGTCCAGGTCTTGGTCCTAAAGGAGCAGTATCAAAAAAAAGATTTATCTCAATTGTCCTCCAAACCTCAAAAAGTGTCTCATAAAGCTCCGTCCAACCATAAATCCGGATGTGGGCAAGTTTGCTCTAGTAGTCATTCCGACTCTGATTCCAGGAGCTCAGACAGTTCCTAGTTCTCATTCCAATCCATCATCTAGTTCACTCATGAATTTTCTCGTTTGGAACTGCCGTGGTGCTCGCTCACCGGACTTCAAGCGTAATTTTTGATCACTACTAGACTACCACCATCCTTCTTTGGTAGTTCTCCTTGAAACTCATCTTCCTGACCACACACATCTTAGGGATGGCTTTAACTTCACAGGTCTCACATCAGTTGGGGCAGATTACAATAACGTAGGAGGCATATCCATACTTTGGGATGAACATCTATTAAAAATAGAAGGATTTGCCCTAACAAATCAAGAAGTCCACTGCATGGTTGAGGTGCGCTCCTTATCTAAAAACTTTTTATTTTCAGCCATTTATGCAAGTCCTATATTGCATGAACGCCAAATCTTATGGCAAAATCTACGCTGCATAGCAGCAAGGTATGATGGTCCATGGTTGATGGGGGGTGACTTCAATGAAGTCACACGAGCCACTAAAAAAATTGGGGGTCGTGCTATTAACGATAATCGCATAGACAATTTTATAAATTGCTTAAATTCGTGCAAGTTAGTTGATTTAGGCTACTCTAGGAGTAAGTTTACATGGTCAAATAATCGACATAATTCACACACTATCATAAAACTTTTAGACCGTATAGTGGCTAACTATTCTTGGATAAATTTATTCCAAGAAGCCATAGTAAGGCGTCTGCCTCGTACACACTCTGACCACTGTCCCCTACTTCTTAGTCTATTGCCAACTTCTCATATTACTTCCAAGACTTTCCGTTTTGAAAGCATTTGGAGCTCACACCCCACATTGCGGCCCCAAATATCCAATGTTTGGATACAAAATAACCACCATTTACTTCCAGCTATAAATCAATTTCAAATAGATGTTCAAAAATGGAGTATATCTACATTTGGTAATATCTTCAAAAAAAAATGTGCTCAACCGAATTGGGGGGATACAACAATCTATTCATTACCCCACAAGTTTATTCCTCCAACAACTAGAAAAAGATCTTATTAATGAATATAATCATCTTCTTAAATTGGAGAAAGATTTTTGGAAACTAAAATCGCGTATTAACTGGCTTAACGATGGTGACGCCAACACTCGCTTATTTCATCTCTCCACTCTCTAACGGAGAAGGAAATATAAAATTAACGCTCTAAAGGATGAAGTGGGCAACTGACACTTTGACTCCCATTATATTACTTCATCTGTTTTGGAATACTTTGGTAATTTATTTACCACTTCCCTGCACTCGTCTCCTATTAAGTTCACCACAAACAATTACGGAGTCCTTTATGATAATAATGCAAATAATCTTACAAAACCTCTTACTAATATGTAAATTTTAGACTCAATAAAATTCTTTAAACCATTTAAGGCCCCTGGGCCTGATGGTCTACGTCTTCATTTCTATCAATGCTACTGGCAAAAAGTAAAAGAATCAGTACTCAACCTATGCCATGACATTTTTAAAACTCACTGCATTCCTCCAGACATAAATAAAACATACTTATGTCTTATACTAAAGCAACAAACTGCTTCATCACTCAACCATTACAGACATATTAGCTTGTGCAATATAATTTACAAAGTTATTACCAAAATAATAGTAAATTGTATCAAGATTTATTTACCCAGTATAATTGGACCAACACAATCTAGTTTCTTAACGTCCCGAAGGGCGGCGGATAATGCAATTATTGTCCAAGAAATACTCAGACACTTTCGCCAAACTAAAGGCAAACAAGGTCTAACTCTCATTAAACTGGATCTTGAAAAGGCCTTTGATCGTATGGAATGGTCTTTCGTACGACATGCACTCATATTTTTTCACTTCCCACAACAACTGTTTAACATAATTATGTCTTGTATTTCTACCTCATCCATCTATATACTCATAAATGGGTCACCTACGCCCTATTTCACTCCATCACGTGGTCTTAGGCAAGGTGATCCGTTATCACCATATCTATTCCTCTTATGCATGGAAATGCTATCCAGGAGCATTAATGTTGCAGTAGATTATGCTACATGGGATCCAATCAAACTTTCAACAAATGGGCCACCAATTTCACACCTCTTTTTCGCAGATGATATAATCTTAACTACGAAGATTAATACTAAATCTTGTCATTCAATAATTGATCATCTCAACTTCTTCACTTCCCATTCAGGTCAAAAAATCAACTTTAACAAATTAAAGATCTTTTTTTCAAAAAATACTACTACTATAGACAAAAACTTTGTGCTATCTTTCTTTCAACATGTTAGAAGGCACAACTTTTGAAAAATATTTGGGGTTTCCTATCTCTTCATCCCGCTCCAAAACTAGAGATTACCAATTTTTAATAGACAACTTCAAGGCACGCCTTACAAGTTGGAAAACCAAGTTCCTCTCAAAAGCTGGAAGAATCACCCTAATACAATCTACTCTTAACGCTCTTCCAACACACGTCATGCAATTAGAAAAACTTTCTTCCTCCGTCCTCCATAAACTAGACTAATATCAAAGGTTTTTTTTATGGGGATCCACATGTTCTGTTAAAAAGCTACATCTTATTAACTGGGACACAATTACATCTCCAAAGAATGAAGGTGGGTTGGGTATTCATAGTCTGAAGGATAAAATAAATCTTTATTAACTAGCACTGCATGGAGATTATTTCATTCTCCAAAATCTTTTTGGGCTTCAATCCTAATCTCTAAATATGCAAACAATCGAAAAACACAATCTACTCATTCAACTACTTGGAATAATATAATCCAAGGTTGGCAATACTGTCATATGGGTGTACTATGGAAACCTTCCAAGGGTAATACAATAAATTTCTGGCATGATCCATGGTTCAAACCTAATACCACTCTTAGACAACTACTTCATGGCCCATTAACAGCCACAGTTTCCTCCTTCCGCCCAAACAACACTTGGGATATCTCTTCTATTTCTTACGTAATTCCAGAATCTATTACCAACCAGTTATTTAGTGTTTACTTCACTCAAAACCCGAATGCCTATTACCGTATTATATGGGGACTAACCAAGCATGGACACTTTACAGTAAAGTTCTTATATGACTCATTACATAATACCTGCACCCACTCTTCACAAAGCCTGGCTTCTTTCCAATGGCTATGGAAACTAAAATTACCTCCGAAAATAACCCATTTCCTTTGGCTACTTGCCCACAACCGTCTCCCAATATATTCCTATCTTTATCACCTCAATATAGTATCCTCCATGATCTGTCCTATATGTACTACTAGTGTAGAAACCACTGCCCATATATTTTTCGAATGCCATGTGGCTTCTATCCTTTGGAACCAGCTTCACATAACTATCCCTCCACTCCCTACTGAAATTTCTCAACATAATGCGTGGTTACATAGTCTAGTAACAAAGACTCAAACACCACCATCACAATTACTACCATTATCTACTCTCATTCCCTTTAGCCTCTGGCACCTCTGGAAAACTCGCAATAATAATATTTTTGAGCACTCAAAAACTTATGTCAACCTGCACTCTCTTAAATGTGCAACACAAGAATATCCCTACCTTGGAAACCACAATTCAGGGACACCTGTCATTAAAATACCTATGTATATTAAATGGGAGCCCCCAGTCTCACCTCTTTTTAAACTCAACACTGATGGGACAACTAGTTCAACTCCAGATCACTCAGGATATGGGGGAGTCTTTAGAGACTTCCAAGGCAACTGGAAATTAGGGTTTTCTGGTACTACATACACCACTACCACAATTTAAATTGAGCTGCTTGCACTACTGAATGGTTTACAGTTAGCTCTAACCCACAGTTTATACCCCCTAGAAGTGGAAGTTGACTCAACGGAAGTTATTGCTTTACTACATAATCCTAACCTTGTTCATTTAAACTTGATCAATGATTGCAGATACGCTCTTCAGCAACTGGGTAATCCACAGGTCCAACATGTATATAGGGAGCAGAACAAGGTTGCAGATAAGCTAGCAAAACACATTTTGGAGCCATCGTCAACACTCAATACCACTATATATTATGAAGCGCCCTCTTTTGTCATAATTATGATGTATGCTGATCAGTCGGGCATAGGTTCCCAGAGATATGTCTCACCAACATCAGTGGTAAATATTGTATCCCCTTTTTTGTTTTTGCAACACTGCCCAGACCCACCCGCGCATGCCAATGTAATAGATAGTAGTTCGGTAGAACCTCCCTAATACTTCTCCCTATAGTATTTTGTTAGGTAATGCAATATGTAGTATATAGTATGTTGTATGTTGTATGTTTTTGTATCGTTTTAATGAAAATTATCTTTCATTACCAAAAAAAAGACCTCGTTTCTAACACTTATTTTGGAACTACCGAAGCCTGCCCGTTGCCCGTTGCACCAAGCAAACAAACATCCTCAACGTCTAGAGCATTTCTAGTTGTTAAATGACATATAAGCACTCGAATAATGGGAGCAAAAGCAAGCGTTGTTGAAGTTGAAGTTGCTAAAATATTAAGGAGAGTTTGAAGTTAATCATCTTTTTTTTTTGCTTGAACATTTATATGGGTGGTCAGGGCTGAATGCTACATACAACTATTGGGTTCAACTGAATCCAGTACTTTCGATGCAGAATATAAATTTATGTATAAAAAATCACTAAAATTATAATTAATAGTAAATATAAACACATAAGTTTAAATGTTAAATCCATCAAATTAAAATACTAAATCCGCCTATGTAGATGGTTACAGTTGAAATTAGACCGTTGCACCTAGCAAAACAAACACCCTTAGCCTGTAGCATTCTAATTTATCAATGACTAATAAGCACACGAATTATGGTAGAAAAAAAATGAAGGGGTAAAGACGTTACATTTTGCGACAAAGAGAAATTTTGGGAAAGGAAAGGGGTCCATCTGTTAATGAGAAAAAAATGGGGAGATGTTAAATGGGTCGACCCGAACCGGATCCGAACCAGTTGACTCTTGACCCGTGGGTTCATAACCGGGTCTGTTCGGTTCACTTTCTTATAGAGGGCGGTCCGGATTAGACCCATTAATCAAAATATATTGACCCGACTCGGACCCGTAATCCGGAACCCCTTAACCCGGGCCCCAATGGGCCGAATCTAATTTAATTAAAAAAAATTAAAAACTAATAAATGATAAAAAATTTAAACTTTTATACATATATACGAACTTTAAATTACTACATGTTCTTGAAGCCAATTAAAATAAAATAAAAAATTATACTTTATAAAACTTGAAAAACATATGGAATTCAATTATTTCTGTATCTAATACATAACAAAAATGATATTCTCATATAATATACTCTAATTCTCATTAGCTACTCCATCCACTCCTTCAACATCGGACATGGTCAGATCCTCAGCTGAGTCTGAATCGGCATTTGTATTTCCTTGAATTCTTCTTTTTGCATATATCCAATCTCTAAAAGTAACAAGGACATCCAAGGTGCGAGGACTTAAAGATAATCTTCGCTCTCCAAGTTGTAATTTTCCTTGGCTAAATGCACTTTCTGAAGCCGGTTGACCCGTGGGTCAGTTACTAGTTTGGTCCGATTCGGTTCAGTGGGTCAAAATATTGTAGCCCGGCCCAAACTCCTAAATTAATGAGTTGGTCCGGTTAGGATTCTGTGGGTCACGAGCCAGTTAAAAGGTCAATTTTAATGGGTTATATGGGCCAGTTTGTGGGTCGACCCGACCCATTTGACAGGTCTAGTGGACAACAATAAAAACTTTACAATCAATTGATATTTACATCATATCAATAATACATAATACATATTTCCATATATATTTTATTATCACATCATAGTTAATTATTGCATAATCTCCCATTAATTTATAATTTAATTAACCAAGGCAATTTTGTACTCCCTCTGGTCCATAATGAGCGACTTTTTAACTTCTTTATCTTGGGCCAAATAAGTATTTTTTTGACAAATTTTCACAAATGACTATTGTTTAGTGGTTATTAGCTAGTTGTAGCTACCATTTACTATATTACTTCCTATAACGATGTTTTCAGGTTTAATAGAGTGTATTCGATGTATTTAAGCTACTGTATTCATGAATACAATAGCATTTCTCGACGTGAAAGAGGGGATTACAGCTAGACATATTATTGTATTCGACTGTATTCACGGCGTGAAACAGGGGATTACAGCTAGACAGATTATTGTATTCGACTGTATTCGATTATATTCACAATATGTATTTGTGAATACAATAACATAAATAGCACAATTCATGGTCTATTCAGCTGTTTTTAAACGGAAAGTGAATCAATTAACATAATAGACTCCTAATATAACTCAACAAACTCAATTATAACACACAAAAATTGTCTTTCCAGTTATAAAAAAGATTCTCAACCGAAAAACACCCCAAAAACATAGCAATCTTCAGATAAATTATATAATTACATTGAATACAGTTAAATACATACAATACATTGAATACATGAAGTATAGCAGGTCATCTACAATGCAAAAACATATGAATACATACTGCAGATACATTTGAATACATATATACATCTAAATACATAAATTATATTAATTAAAAGAACATATGAATACATTCATGGAATATAGCCAGACAGTGAATACAATGAAATACATGGAATACAGTGAGATACATTGAAATACAATAAATAAATAAAAGACAATGAATACAATGAAATGCATAGAATACAGCGAGATACAAGGTAACAGACTCTTCAAGTTGCTCAGCCCCAAACTCTATCGTCTTTGTTCAAGAACAACCGTAATGTCGTCTCGTCAAGAGGGCCGCGATTCTAACTCGAAACTCTCAAAATTTGGCGCAAAAGCGAAAGAAATTCCTTATTTTCAATAGCAGATTGTTTTCTTTTGTTAGTAATTTCAAATTTGGTAGATGAAGACAAGGCAGTAATGGAGTTGGTGAGAGGCAAGAGTTGCAGTGGTCATGTCCAGATTTCATTGCAAACCAATGGCCATCAAAATGGGGTGGATCTTTCTCTCTAGGGCTTTAGTAATCAACGTCGGCGGAACCTCTGTCGCCTCTAGCGGTGCTTCAGTGGCCATTGCTTTTTGCCTCAACCTTCTGTGCCGATTTTTCACGAATGGAGAGGCGTAATGGAATTGTTGGAAAGAGAATCAGGTTATGGAGCTGGAGTTTTATTTAGAGAAAAATAATACAAAGAGTATTTTATGGCTTAAAGGTAGGAGGTAACCATAAATAGATATTTGACTATAAAAATCAAAAGGTAGCTATGAAATATAATTTTTTAAAAGGGTATTTATTTAAAATAAATAAGGTATCAATCTTTGCTATATGAGGTAAAAATTCCTATTTTTTTTACATAATAGAGAAGGAATTAAATTTATTTTTTAAAATTTTTCTCTTATTTACATATCATAATGTATCAAGTTAATAATATGAAAATTTTCGTTAAGAGTTATTTAGTCAAAATATTCTTTTCTCTAAGAGTTACTCCATCTGGTCCAAAATAAGAGATTTTCTAGCATTTTTTTATGGTCCAAAATAAGTGAATTTTTCAGATTTCAAGAATGAATTAATTTTTTTTCCTACATTACCCTTGGAGTAAATAGTGATGGAGTATGTGTTAGGAGTATTTATGTGGGATAGTAAAGGTTAATATGGTCAATTTCATTGATAATTAATGCTAAAATGTGAATTTTTTAATTTGTATAAAAATATACAAAAAACCATTTATTTTAAACCGGATGGAATAATATTTTTTTAAGGGGTATGTCAACGGCCAAAAAATAACTTGTTATAGACGGGAGGGAGTTTTTACCTTGGACAACTAGGAGTTCCGCCATATGTGGTTCTTGAACAGCGGAAAAAAAAAATACTCCATCCGTTCCATTTTACTTATGAATTTTTCATTTTGCATACTTCTTAAAAAAGTATTAATTAAAATAATAAATTCTTCTTATATTTTATTTTCAATTAGTATTATTCCTTGCTTTTACCACATTAACCTCTCTCGATATTTTATTAAAGTAAGAGTAAACTTTTAAAAAAAAGAAGTTAATTCTCTCTTTTTTTTCCCTCTAAACAACAAGTATTTTGAAAAAAATTACTTTTAATAATTGTGACGAGTAAAATGAAACGAACAGAGTATGCGGTTCTTGAAGGGAAGTTGGTACGACAGTATATTTATTTTTTTCCACTAAAACAATTCATATCTCACTTTTTAAATACCAGTCAACATCCTTAAAAATTTAAAATGATCCTATCATTTATTGGTTCTTTTTTATTTATTATTTTTTTAATAAAAAAGAACCTCTATTCCTTTGTGAGATTAAGTTGTTAAAAACAAATTCAGGGAGTAACTTTACCTGCATAATTATGGCGAAATCACAACAATCACATTTACGTGAAAACAAAAACAAATAAATAGCAGGGAGTATTATAATAAGAATATTGTGCAATAGTTTTACATGTGTATTGTATTGTCTTCTTACTTCAAATATACAATATTTGTTTTGATTGTCACTTAAATTTTATTGCATCGTATCGTTTAAATTCGTAACAACGAAAAGTGTCACTTTATTGTGTGGTCGCGTCATTTTATTTTTATTTTTCTCTCATCTTGTCCTTTTAATCGTATTTTATCATTTACCCTACCTTTTCCTTTTTATATAATAATATTACATCGTACATTACTTTTTCTTTATAATATTTCAAGTTTATTCTCCATGTTGTGGTGCATGATATCATGGAACGACGACAAACTATAATCTATCTCAACATTGTATATATCAAAATGATACAAGACGATACAGTACAATAGTAATACGATATATTATGAGACGATACGTAACAACCATCCAAACAAGTTACTACTGTGTAAAAAGAAAAACGCGCACGGAGAGAACACTGCAAAAGAAATACCGTCAGACCTCTCTATAACATATATCATCCTTATATGACAACACTTCTCTACAAAAGACAAGCTTTTTCGGAATCAATTTTTATGTTACGTTATAATATATGTTCTCTATAACAACATTTCGCTATAACAATAAAAAATATTGGGAACAAATGAAACTGTTATAAAGAAGTTTGATATGATGAGAAAACATAAAAAAGAAACAAAAATGCAGACATAATTAAGGAAAGAACAGAAGTACCTAAACATGTGGCGCTTAAGAGACAAATAATCCTCAGCATTATTACAAGATTTTTGACCTGTTTTAGTGATTCGAAAACTCAGAGTCAGACAACCCGACAAACAACACTCCCCTCCATTTAATCTTCTAATCTGCCTCTGCTATTTTTAATAATTAATATCACCACCGACAGCACGAAGGGGTGCGGCGAGACAATGGGTAAATAATCTTTTCCTCATTAACAGCAGGTCAAAATTAGAGTTAGATCCAAAATTAAAATTTACTATAAACTTTTAGAGCAATCTCAAATAATGCTAATAATAACAATAATTAAATTTTATATATATTAAAAATTATTTAAAATTTGCATATAAATTATTATTAAATTCACGTGAATCTGTGACAAACTCTTTAGATATGCTCATACTTTTGAGTTTGACTTTAGCTGCCCTTCCAAACACACAAAGTACTCTCTCCAGTCCATTTTAAATAATTTTTTGAATTTTCTTTTATGTTTAGTAATATTTAATTTTTTTAAATATAAAGAAGAAGAGCTCGAAATATGAGGTCAAAAAGGGGGGTCCAATCCAACACAGTTTGTTTTAATTTTATAATGTTTTTGTTGGACTCGAGCCAACCGCAATTAACGGCTTCTGCAGAAATGGCACAGCGACATCTTAATTTTTCTGGTAACTCTTGTTTCGCATATTTTAAAGCATGATGAAAGACACGTTATAAATAAGTCCAAAAGACAAGGCGCCGGGTTCACCGGATGACGCCGGTTTTGTGACGGTCACGGCGTTTACGCTATCTAATTTCGGTGATCGCCTACCATAATTGTTGACCACCGTTGCTGAAATAACCTTATCAAACCTCGCCAGCTTCCCTTAGTTTTTCTTTTTCGATTTTTTTTTTCTAAAACTTTTAACTGTATTTCTCACTTTAAATTTAATATTGGCTTAATGCACCAATATTTCACCGGACTGTATTTCAAGATTTCTCACTACCAATATTTCATATTTTTAGAACACTGTATTTCTAGGGTTTTATAATGTTGATCCGTAATTGTATGAATTTTTAACTAAATGTCTCAAGTTAATCAAACACATGTTAAACATCTCTAATCTCGTTTATTCTTCGGTTGCACTAATGTTAATGGAGTTGTTATAATGTATACATGTTTTCATTGATGAAATAGGAGTAACCTGAGTTAGCTAACTGTGATTGGAGTTGTTAGTTACACTGATGTCAGGTAGTTAGCAAGGTGGTTAATTATTGTTAAAAGAAGTTAGTAGGTTAGTTAGAGAATGACAGTTGTCACTTAGTTGTATTATTAGAGTATAATTGTATATTAACGTGTATAGTGTGAAATGAAAGAGCAACGTTCATTTTCCATCTTCACCTCTAATTCTTCTTCTCTCATTTATGCTCCTCTATACCCAAACCTTCATTGATGAATGCTCGAGCTAAATTCGTCAACAACACAAATATGATCCACTGATTTTGACATGGTACCAGAGCCACACGACCATTAGCGTGGTCTTATCATCCTTAATTTTGTTTTCTCGAAGGTAATTTGGAAGCTCGACGATGGCGACTATCGATAACACCGAACCAGAGAAATTAGGTCACAATCATCCACTTTTATTCAAATGATAATTCAGGAACTATATTGATCTTGTTGCAATTGAAAGGGCAGAAAAATTACTCCGCATGGAGTTGTGCAATGAGGATTGCAATACTAGGTCGAAATAAGTTAGGGTTCATTGACAGCACATGCAGAAGGGAGAATTATGGTGCGAATCTAGTTGATCTCTGGAGCGTTGTAATGCGATTATATTGTCTTAGTTGATGAATTGTGTTTCGCCGGAATTGTTGAGGGGAATGGTGTATTCATCAAATGCTAGTGCGATTTGGGATGATTTGAAGGAACGTTTTGATAAGGTGGTTTGTTCTAGGACTTTTCAGATCCATAGAGAAATTGCCACCGCTAGGCAGGGCACTAGTTCAATTTCAACCTATTTCTCAAAATTAAGAGTGCTTTGGGTAGAATTTGATAGTTTGGCACCAATTCGTGGTCGTGACACTGTCAATTCTCGTGAATTTGTCCAGTTTATGGAGCGACAAAAGCTTCTACAATTTTTGATGGGACTCAATGAGTCATATGAACAAGCTAGAAGTCAGCTACTTATCATGGTACTTGTGCCTACCGTTAACAAAGCATATTCTATGCTTATAGAAAGAGAGAGAGAGAGAGAGAGAGAGAGAGAGAGAGAGAGAGAGGAACATGACAAACACTATTTCTGCAGCAGATAATGCAGACATTACAACACTTATAATGGCAAAAGGAGGTTTTGTTCAGAAGCCTAAGAGAAACTATAATGTGTACTATGACTACTGCAAACTAAAAGGTCACACTCGTGAAGGTTGTTACAAAATCATAGGATACCCTATTGATTTCAAGCATAAGAAGAAGCAGAATTTCGTTGCAGCTCATAATGTCTTTACTGGAGATGGTGAAAAACATGAGGCAAATGAGGGAAGACAGAGCCATGGTAATGACAATGGTGCAGAACAATTGTTAGGGACTTATTTCGCACCTGAACATTACTCTCAAATTCTGAAGCTGCTCAAACAGGACAACACGGTGAATCATCAGCCAACGTGGCAGGTATTGATGAAATCTCAGCAAATATGGCAGGTAATGATAACGTTTTTTCAGTAGATTTGCAGAAGAAGGATTGGATTGTTGATTCTGGAGCTACACATCATATGATCTCATACCTAAATGTGCTAGAAAACAAAACTAAATTAGAACCTCAGGAACAACAAAAGGTACACTTACTGAATGGAGGAATAACTTATGTAACACACATTGGTTCATGTAGTTTCAATGGCATAGACACTTTAGACAATGTCCTATATATACCAGACTTCAAGTACAATTTGTTGTCTGTTTCTAAGCTCACAAAGGCATTACAATATTTGGTCACCTTCTTTTCACATTTTTGCATGTTCCGAGACCTTTACAGTGGGAAGTTAAGGGGGATTGGTAGAGAAAGAGGTGATCTCTACTTGTTTTCACATAATTATACTAAGAGGACCGCTGCTGAAAATAAAGGCTTGGCTGCGGTAAATGAGAAGGTAGATATTGATCTTTGGCATAGAAGGTTGGGGCATACATCACTTGGAGCAATAAAATAAATGTTGGGACTATCTCAATAACAATGTAGAAAAGCAATTGAGAACTGCGTAATATGTTCATTAGCAAGACATGTTAGACTACCTTTCAATAATAGCACATGTAGAGCTTCTGAAGTTTTTCACTTGTTACATATTGATGTATGGGGGCCTACAATGTCCAAACTTACAATGGGAACAAATTATTTCTGACAATTGTGGATGGTCATTCTAGAATTACTTGGTTATATCTGCTCAAGTTTAAAAATGATGTAGTTGTGATTTTAAGGAATTTCTTCAATATGATACAAACACGGTTTGTGAAATCTGTGAAAATGATTAGATGAGACAATGGCGGAGAGTTTGTTGATGCAAATTGCTATTAAATCTTTATGAGTTTGGGGATCATAAATCAGAGAACTTGTGTGCACACCCCACAACAAAATGGGGTGGCTGAAAGAAAAAACATAAACATATCCTGGAGATAGCCAAGGCAATCAGATTTCAGGGGGCAATTCCCTTGAAATTTTGGGGCATTATGTCATAGCAACAATTTACCTGATAAACAGAATGCCATTTGTGGCTTTACAAGGGAAGTCACCTTATGAAGTTTTTCACAAAAGGAGACCTAATCTGCAACATCTAAGGACAATAGGGTGCTTATGTTTTGCAAAGAGGCTGAACAACCATAATAAATGTGTTGCTAGAGCAATTGCAACAATCATGATGGGATATTCAGAATCTGCAAAAGGATATGTCTTGTATGATCTAGCTACTCACACCTTATTCATTAACCGAGATGTTAGCTTCAAAAAGGGTAGACCTTCACCACTGTTTTCTGATGGTGGTTTGAATTGCCCTATATTGCCTGATCATGCTATGGATCACATGGAAGGAGAAGCTGGTTTGAATGATCTAGAGATTGTTCAATTGGAGAATGATGCTTCACCAGTTCCATCAGCTGGAGTTGATCATGGAGTAGACATGCCTATCATTACATATATTCACCTACTTATGAACCATACATAGAAGCATTAATGGAAGTTTCATTTGTGATTGAATCTGCACATGAGGAAATCTTCTTTCCTGATGTCATGCCATCAACTGAGTCAACATAATTAAGAAAGTCAGTTAGAACAAAAAAGGCTCCTGGTTGGTTGAAGGATTTTATCACACCAACCACTAATTGTGCTTCACATGTATCATATCATATTCAGAATTCAGTTGACTATACCAACATCAGTCCTGCCTACAAACATTTTCTCACTGCCCTTACTTCTGTAGCTGAACCAAGATCCTTCAAAGAAGCTTCTGCAAACCCCAGATGGGTAGAGGTTATGAAGACTGAAATTTCAGTTCTGAAGGAGAACAAAACTTGGGAATTGGTACCTTTTCCTAAAGGAAAGATTCCCATTGGTTGCAAATGGGTATTTAAGGTGAAGTACAAAGCTAATAGAGATATTGAGAGGTTAAAGCACGATTAGTTTCCAAAGGCTACAGTCAACAAGAAGGCCTTGACTACACTAAAACATTCTCACCAGTGGTTAAAATAGCAACTGTGAAATCAATGGTGTCTACAGCTGAGGCGGAAGGTTGGCACACCACCAGATGGATGTGTACAATGCCTTTTTACAAGGAGATCTTCATTATGAAGTATATATGCAACTACATAAGGAATTTGCAAGCCATGACATCTTGTATGCAGGCTTGTCAAATCCCTTTATGGACTGAAGCAAGCAAGCAAGCAAACAATGGAATGTTAAGTTGGCTGAAGCTCTACTGGCTCAAGGGTTTACTCAAAGAAGCTTGAATCATTCCTTGCTTACTCAAAAACATGATAACAACATTGTTGTAATTCTGGTTTATGTGGATGATATGTTGATCATTGAGAATAGTTTGAAGTTGATAGAAGCTACTAAGGATCAACTGAACAAAGCATTCAAAATGAAGGATCTTGGAGAGGTAAAATACTTTCTGGGAAGTGAAGTCAGTAGATCCACCAAAGGGATTCTTATTAACTAGAGGAAGTATGCCTTAGAATTGATTGTTGATCTAGGATTAAGTGTTGCAAAGCCTGCTTAGACTCCACTTGAATACAACCAGAAGTTTACTAGAAAATAACTAGATGACATTAGAGGGGTGCAAAATGATGATGCATTGGAAGATAAAGGGAAATATCAGAGACTAATTAGGAAGCTATTGTACTTGACATTAACAAGACTAGATATAACTTTTGTTGTTCAGACCCTTAGCCAATTCATGCAGCAACCTAAGAGAATCCATTGGGAAGTAGCCTTAAGGGTTGTAAGGTACATCAAGAGAGAGCCTGGACTTGGCATACTGATGAGTAGAAGAAAGGCAAATATATTGAGTGCCTGTTGTGATGCTAATTGGGCATCATGTCCTAATACAAGGAAATCCGTTACTGATTTTCTAGTAAAGTATGGAGACTCACTTATTTTCTGGAAATCCAAAAAGCAAAACACAGTGTCAAGAAGTTTAGCAGAAGCTGAATATATAAGCATGGCATGGACTGTAGTAGAATCGATATGAGTGGCTGGATTGTTCAAGGAGCTAGGAGCAGATGTGAAGAAACCGATTGAATTATTCAGTGATAATAAGGTAGCCCAACAAATTGCAGTAAACCCAGTGTACCATGAGAGGAAAAAGCATATAAAAATTGATTGTCACTTTATAAGAGAGAAGATTCAACAAGGATTAATCAAAACACATCATGTTAGTTCTAAATAGCAAAAATCTGACATATTGAACAAGGCACTTCTGACATCACAACATGAGTATCTAGTATCCAAACTGGGAGTGCTCGATGTTTTTGCACCTACCAGTTTGAGGGGGAGTGATGAAATAGGAGTAAACTGAGTTAACTAACTGTGGTTGGAGTTGTTAGTTACACTATGTTAGGTAGTAGCAAGGTGGTTAATTATTGTAAAAAGAAGTTGGTAGGTTAGTTAGAGAGTGATAGTTGTCTTTTAGTTGTATTATTAGACTGTAATTGTATATAACATGTATAGTGGGAATGAAAGAGCAGCGTTCATTTTCCATGTTTACCTCTAATTTTTTTTCTCTCATTTCTGCTCCTCTATACCCAAACCTCCATTGATGAATGCTCGAGCTAAATTCGTCAACAACACAAATACGATCCACTAATTTTGACATTCATCACAATATTTAGAACTTTGCTTAGTAAGAAACTCATCATTGTTTTCAACATCAATCTCAATATCATAGTCGTTTTTCACCACTTCACGTATTCAATTGAGGAAAAGAAGAATACAGATAACTAGAAACGAATTAATATAACGTACACTGAAATTCCCCATTACACAATGACTAAAGAAAGAAGAAAAAACTCAGTATACACCACCAATTATAGGAATTTCTTCCCAATTTTGTATTTAAACCTGTGCCACAAAGAAGCACATAAAAATAGCCTTACAAAAAGGAGTCAAAGACGACCAACACTCTGCCTTGACAATCTATCTAGCCTAGGAATATATAGGCACCATTTTTGGCTCCAGCCTTATCTAAAACCTAGCAATTGACATCCCCAACCGCACTGTCTAGCCTCGGAATATATAGGCACCATTTTTGGATCCATCTGTATCTAAAACCTAGCAGTTGACATCCCTAACTGCATGATATTTTAAATTTTAAATGTCAAACAAGATAACTTCCCACAGCCCCACATAACCACTATGCTGAAAAACAGGAAACTGCTTTAATTGGCCAACTACCCTGCATGTGCATGGAACATAGGCGCAACCTTTGAATTTCGGCTCCAACATGCCAATTCTGTCATGTCATAACGCCAAGCCATTGTGCAACATGCCTTTGCGTGCATGTCTCCCACTGGTGCCAGTCAAGCTCTCCCATGACACTGCCTTGCTCGCGCCCATCTTCCATGTCACACCCTGCCTTAGCTTACCTTAGTTTTTCTAGCCTTTTCTATGCTTCTGTTTCCCGTTGTCTTTGCCTTGCCATGGACACGACAATGCCATGGTCTTGTCATTCCTTGGCACCTTAGTCAGATGCCGTCGTGCCACAGTCCATACCCATCAACACCTGCTCTGGTCGGACAACCTTGTCAACATGATGCCATCGTCATCATAGAGTTGTGCCAAGGTCCATCATGTAAATCCCTCGTTACGCTCATGCCATGTTCGATCAATCAAGCTGAGGGGAAATTTCCCCCACCAGATGCTTGTCGCCCTCGATGAGGTAGAATCCAGGTACGCCTTGATTTGATCATGAAATTTCCATAGAGACGGTCCTTTCTCCCAAGTTGCATCACACTCCTGCTTTCCCGTCCACTGAACCAGAAACTATGTCCGCCTATCCTTATTGCTTTGACCCAATGTACGATGATCCAAAATATTCTTAATAGCCTCCTCAAATTGCTTGCACTCTACTGGAGGAGTACACTTTGGTACCGCCCTCGTCGGTTCCTCAGCATCTTCATGGAACCGTTTCAGGAAACTTACATGAAAAGTTGGGTAAATTTTGAGACGTTCCGGCAGATTCAGCCGATAAGCCACTTCATCCACTTTCTTTACAACGTCAAATGGCTCGTCATACTTTGGAATCACCCCCACGATGACGCGTCTTGCTACTGATTTTATTCCAAATTTATGGAGTAAGTTTCAGCAACACCTTGTCACCAACATCGAACTCCAAAGGCCGCCGATTTCTGTCACCATTCCTTTTCATTCTTTTAGCCTCCCTTCTCAAGTTGCCTCGCACCTCAGCCAACAACTCATGCTTGTCGTGAGCATATCTATATGCAACATGACACTTGCCTCCTGATTTTATCTGAGCGACTTCTAGTGGTGTGTCAGGCTATCTTCCCAACACTATCTCAAAAGGCCTAATTTCAGTTGTCGAAGACCTGTGCAAGTTGTAACAATACTGCGCACTGTCCAATAACTCAACCCAATTCCGCTGATTAACAATCACATAATGCCTCAAGTACTCTTCAAGTAGATAATTGATACACTCGGTCTGCCCATCAGTTTGTGGGTGATGTGCAGTTAAGAATTTCAAATCAGTTCCCAAGAATTTGAACAACAGTTCAAAACTTGCCTATATATCTCACATCCCGATCACCCACAATATCCATTGGAACCCCAAAGTGTTTCACAACATGCTTATAGAATAATTCAGTAGCTACTTTGGAAGAACAAATGGTCGGGGCAGCAACAAAAATTCCATACTTTGAGAATCTGTCTGCCACCACCATAATTGATGTTTTTCTATCAACTTTGGAAGCCCACGAACACTCTGGAATCAGTAGAGGTTGTAGCAAACCAGCTTCCTTCTTCCGTTGACAAACCAGGAAAGTTTTTACATGGGCCTCAACACCATCTTCCATTTTCGGCCACAAGTAATTCCAAGACAAAAATGCCAACATCCTTTTAACACCCGGATAACCAGCATAAGGAGTATCATGCGTCTCCTTTAGAAGAGAACAACACAATCTGGCACCTTGAGGAACCACAATTCTCCCTCCTTTGAAGTGAAGCATATCGTCCTCGATCCAATATCATGTTATTGTCCCGTCTTTCACTTAACCATCAATTCCACATATAATGAATCGTTCATGGCACATAATTTGATTGTATCCAGAAAATCAAATTCAATCCTAGTAAGTACATAAGTTGCAGCAAGTACCTCTTTGCGACTAAGTGCATCGGCAACCTGATTTTGTTTTCCATGTTTGTGCACCCATATGAAGTCGTATTCAGCCAAGAACTCTTGCAACCAGTCCTGCTTCGGGCTCAATTTCTGTTGAATCTTGAAGTATGTATTAGCCATGTTGTCTGTCCACACCACGAACTTTGTTACCAACAAGTAAACTCTCCAAACTTGAAGGCAATGAATTACTTCAAACATCTCTTCTCATGTGCTGAGTAACTTTGCTCTGCGTTCAACTTTTTGCTTTCAAATGCAACCGAATGATCCTCCTGGACCAGCATATCGCTAATAACATTATCTGAAGCATCCGTGTGTACTTCAAATGGCAAATCAAAATCTGGCAGCTTCAAGATTGGCTGGGATCAATGACCTTCTTCAATGCATTGAAAGCCTTGTCACACGAATCCGACCAAACCCATTTGATATTCTTTTTCAGAAAATCCATCAAAGGAGCAACTCTTTTTTAATAGCCTGCAATGAACTTCCAGTAGTAATTTGCCAAGCCCAAAAATGATCTAAGTTCTTTTATCCTGCTTGGTACTTGCCAATTAACTATTTCTTGCACCTTCTTTGGGTCCATCCGCACTTGGTTTTCACTAACCAAATGGCCTAGAAACTTTATCTCGCGACTTGCAAATTCACATTTTCCATCTTGACATAGAGTTAGTAGACTCTAAGTCTTTCCAGCACCTTCCTTAAGTGAGACAAATGGTTTTCACGGGTTTGGCTATAAATGACTATGTCGTGTAAGTAAACAACTACAAATTCATCAAGATACTCGTAAAGAATATTGTTCATTAAATTAAAGAAAGTTGTTGGGGCATTGGTTAGTCCAAACAGCATTACAAGAAATTCAAAGCTACCATATCTAGTTGCACAAGTGGTCTTAGGGGCATCCCCCTCGGCTATCCTAACCTACCAATAGCCTGATCTTAGGTCTAACTAGTAAAATAGCTAGCCTTCGAAAGCCTGTCCAGCAGATCTTGAATCAAAGGGACTGGATACTTGTTTTTGACAGTCACCTTGTTCAGCGCCCCATAGTCAACACACATCTGTAGCGTACCATCCTTTTTTTTTTCTGGAACAAAATAGGAGCACCATGTGGATCCTTCGATGGTTGAATCAACCCAGCATCAAGCAACTCAGAAAATTGCTTCCTTAATTTAGTCAATTTCATAAGCGACATGCGGTAAGAAGGTCGTGCAAGCAGCAGTGATCTAGAAATAAATTCAATCATGTGATTAATATCCCTCTTTGGTGGTTACTCTCTTGGCAATTATGGAGGCATCACGTCATTGAATTCCTTTAGCAAATCTACAACATAATCCGTGACCTCAATCTGCACATCTGGCTTGACTTCAACGGGTGCAGCGAGGTAAGTCCCCTCACACCTCTTCAAGCCTTTCTCAAATGCAATGGCAGAAATCAAAGCAGCAATCCCAACTTTCTTTCTTTCAACCTCGTAGAGCCGAATATCTTTCACAAAGCCGTGGTTTGTCTCTCCCATTAACATAAGTCCATCCAAATGAGGAATTGGAGAGACTTTGTTCTTTTTCAGAGAATCAATTCCTAACAGCACATTGAAGTCGTCCAATGGAACAACATTCATCTTGAACTTTCCAGACCAATGGCCTAATATCATCGGGACATCTAGTGAAATCACATAGCTAGGTTGCGCCTTTGAGTTCACAGCCTTCATCTTCGTCAAACACTTTGTTACTTGCAGCCTATACTCCTGAACAACTATGGAGGCAAAAAAGGGCGTGGCTTTGGTATCAACCATTGTCACGACACTCTTGTTTTCGATTTTCAGATCCACATACATTAGTGTGGAATAAGCATCAACAAAATCATCCCCATAGCATTCACGTATGCAACTTCTTCCTTGGTAGCATTCTCTTCATCATCCGCCAAAGTCACAAAAGCCAAAGTGTTCAACAGCCGCAATGGATTCACGTATGCAACAACTTCCTGTCCCTCTCCTTGTTTCTCCGCTTCAGCAAGAAGAGCATTTATCTTCCCTTGATTTGGACAGTTTCATGCATGATGTCCAAGCTTTTGACATGTCTGGCAAAACTTTTCACCACCCGTTGGCCTGTTTGTGTTTGACGAAGAAGCATCCATCTTGCCTTTGCCTTTGTTATTTACATCTTGCTTTCGATTTTCCTTCCTCCAGTCCCTACTCTTATCCATTTTCTTTGACCTAGAATAAGAGGCATGCTCAGAAGTTAGACCCGTTGAGAGAAAATCCACCAATGCATCCGCTGCCACAATTGCACTAGGCAGATCTTTAACTTGCTGCCTAAAGATTTCGTTTTGTGCCCATCTTTGAATTCTGAAAATGAAATTGTGTAGTTTATCCTCATCCGACATGTTTTGGATGTCCAACAACAATGATGAAAAATCTTTCACATAGTCCCAAATAGAATCAGTCTGTCATAACCGCTTCAACTGATCCCTAGCAACCCAAGACGAGTTGCTAGTCAAGAACTTATCCCTCAACACGTCACGAAGTTTCTCCCAAGTATCAATCTTGGGTCTTTCATCACTTTCATCGTCTGAATTTTCGTACGCCAACACAGGAATGTATCTCCTACGAAATAACGCAGCGCCATGGTCTGTTTGTCCTTCTTCGGGACATGAGCAGTAGAAAAGTAATGCTCCAAGTCCCATAAGAGGTTTTCCAATTCCTTGGTGCCTCTCACGCCATCAAATGAATTTGGTTCCAGAATCTTAATTTTGGAATGTTCTTCACCTCCTTGGGGCACATTTGCAACAACCCATCATAGGATCTGAATTTTCGTTTTAGGATCCTTGTTCTCCTTCTGTAATTTTTCCAACTGCTCTACAGCAGTTTCTTGGAAAGCCTGCAATTCCACCAGTTGGGTGTCAACACTCTCACAGACGTGTTGAAGTTCTATGTTGACGCCATGGATCTACGTCAGAATGTCCACCAGATCTACTGCGTCATCAGTAATTCCCACCAGCGCCTCCAACTTCTGAAGCCTTTCACGAAGTTCTGCATTTCCAGCCATAATAATTACAAGATCTTGCCAAAGTTGCTCTGATATCGGTTGTTGCAGGGTTGATTTTATCGTATTTACACAACACGACAGTCACATAACAATGACTCAACCCTCTTTCTTTTTCCATCACATTTTGGCCTAACACTTAGATTATGATAGCATATAGAAATGAGATGAGGCACACAATTATAGGAAATTCTTCCTAACTTTGTATTTAAACTCGTTCCACGAAGAAACAAATAAAAATAGCCTTACAAAAAGGAGTCAACGGCAGCCAACACTCTGCTTTGACAATATATCTAGCCTAGGAATATAAAGGCACCATTTTTGGCTCCAGCCTTATCTAAAACCTAACAGTTGACATCCCCAATTGCAAGAGATTTAAATTTCGAATTTGAAACAAGACAACTTCCCACAGCCCCACATAACCACTATGCTGAAAAATAGGAAACCGCTCAAACTGGCCAACTACTCTGCATGTGCGTGGCACATGGGCGCGACCTTCGAATTTCGGCGCCAAGCCCACGTGTAGCATGCCTTTGCGCGCATGTCTGCCACTGTCGCTAGTCCAGCTCGCCCATGACACTGTCTTGCCCCCGCCCATCTGTTTTTTCACGCCCTGCCTTAGTTTTTCCATCCTTTGCTATGCTTCTGCTGCCCGTTGTCTTTGCAGTTCCATGACCACGCCAATGCCATGGTCGTGCCACAGTCCATGTCCATCAACACCTGCCCATGTCTTACAACCTTGTCAACATGATGCCATAGTCATCATAGGGTCGTGCCGAGGTCCATCATGTAAATCCCTCGTCACGCTCATACCATGTTCGATCAATCAAGCCGAGGGGCTAACACCTACCACCTATGTGATGACCCAAAAGGTCATCCCGTATTTTATAAGTCAATTCTATATTCCGAGGTCATGAAAACCTCCTTTTATCTCGTCTCGATTTACGTGCGCAGCTCAGGCGTATAGCCGGGAAGACTTTATGTGAAAAACTGAGGAAAATGATAATTTTACTTTTGAAATTTGAATTAAGTTGACTTTGGTCAACATTTTTAGTAAACGGACCCGGAACCGTGATTTGACGGTCCCGGAGAGTTCGTAGGAAAATATGGGACTTGGGTGTATGCTCGGAATCGAATTCCGAGGTCCCAATCCCGAGAAATGAATTTTTGAAAAAAATTATTTTCTGAAAATATAAAGGATTTTTGAAAGTTTAATTATATGTGAATTCTGTGGTATCGGGCCCGTATTTTGGTTCCGAAGCCCGGCACATGTTCGATATAATATTTATGTCATGTCTGTAAAGTTTGGTAAGAAACGGAAGTCGTTTGACGTGATTCGGACCCGTAGATGTAAAGTTTGATGTTTTGAAAGTTTTCTTTGATTTTAATGATAAATCCGTTGTTTAAGATGTTATTTTGTCAATTTGATCGCACGACTGAGCCCGTAGGATGTATTTGAGGTTGTGTGCATAGTTGGTTTGGAGCCCCGAGGGCTCAATGAGTTTCAGATAGGTGTTAGAGTGTTTTTAGGCTTGAAAAATCTGGTGTTTTAGTGTTGTATATGGTGTCCAGGTCTTTGACCTTCGCGTTCACGGTGCAATTTATGCGAACGCGATGCATAAGCTGGGTTGGAAAAAATTATACCTATGCGAACGCAGGGATTTGGGTAGAGTTAGGGCTTTTTGATAAATTGGAATTTAGACCACGTTTTGGGGTCAGATTTCGAAACTAATTACAAATTCGGGCTCCTGAGTCAATGGGTGATCGGGTTTTAGTCCGAACCTCGTGTTTTGACCAAGCGGGCCCGGGGTCGATTTTTGACTTTTTGGGAAGAATGTTAGAAAACCTATAATGAAGCATTGGAATTGAATTATTTAGCGTTTATTGATATTATTGTGTCAATTATGTCTAGATACAATCGAATTGGAGTCAAGTTTAAAAAGAAAAACGGTGATTGAGGCTTGATTTTGGTCGTGGAAGTCGAGGTAAGTGTTTGGCCTAACTTTAGCTTGAGGGAATAAGTGTTGAGTCTTATTTGCTATGTGTTTATACCATGTTCAACGTATAGGTGAGGTGACGAGTACCTATACGTTGGTGTCAAGCATGATCGTGAGTCGGAAATTATGAACTATGTGATTTCCATTGATATTTACCGTGTTATAGATTGAACTTCATTTTGGTATTTGTTCATTCGTTGGAAATTCTTGGTAATGGATATTGTTGAGTATTTGTTCAGTTGAGGAATATTTTGTAAAGTTATGTACTTGAGTGAGATTGATTATAGCTGTGTCCCTTGCCGGGACGGTGATATTTCTATTGTTGTTCCCTTGCCGGGATGTTGTGATTTACTGTTATGGTTCATGTTGTTGATTCTTCCTTGCCAAACTTATGTTATTGATATTGTTTGGGTGAGGAAGAGTGTAAAGCACGAAGGGTGATGCCGTGTATTGATTTCTATGAGGAAGAGAATAAAGCATGAAGGGTGATGCCGTGTATTGTTTATCATAAGGATGAGAGTGTAAAGCACGAAGGGTGATGCCGTTCCATGTTATGATATTAAAAGCATGAAGGGTGATACCGTGACATTCCTATTTATTATTTGGTGAGGATAAGAGTAAAAGCATGAAGGGTGATGCCGTGCACTTGCCTTTATTTATTATTTGGTGAGGATGAGAGTAAAAGCACGAAGGGTGATACCGTGCATTGTTTTCTCTGTTTTGGTTATTTTCTGCTATTATTTTGATATTTACTCTGTTGTCTCAATTAGTTATTTTTGTTATTTGCTATCTCTTTTCCCCAGTATTTTCCCTTTTTCTTTGTACTTAGCTGTTTATTCTTGATTTATTATTATTCTTCCTATTATTATTAAATTGCACAGGTTATCTTGATTGTCGTGTCCTCGCCTCGTCACTACTTCGACGAGGTTAGGCTCGACACTTATTCTGTATATGGGGTCGGTTGTACTGATATTACACTTGCACATCTTTTTGTTGTGCAGATCCCGGTACTGGATCCTGTGGACACTAGAGCTAGGAGGCTTCCTTCAGTCCACCCGGAGACACCGAGGTAGTCCTGTTGGCGTCCGCAGACCTTGGCTTCCCCTCCTACTTTTCCGTGTATTACTGTTCTAGTCGATTCGGAACGGGATGCATTTATTTCTTTCAGACTTTATGTGTATTACTCTTAGACAGTCTGTGCGCTATGACTCCACTATTCTGGGTTTTTGTTAGCTATGGTGAAATTTCGTAAAGGCTTGTATTGGAATATATTTATATCATGCTTCATCCTTTATTTTTAATTATGGTTAAGTTGGTAACTCATCTGATCATGGCTATTAATTAAGAAATAACACAAACTAAATATTCACGTTGGCTTGTCTAACGGGTTCAACGTTAGACGCCATCACGGTCCCGATAGTGGGAAATTCGGGTTGTGACAAGTTGGTATCAGAGCACTAGGTTGCCTAGGTCTCACAATTCACGAACAATCTTGGTAGAGTCTGAGGGATCGGTACGGAGACGTCTGTACCTATCCCTCAGAGGCTGCAAAGTTAGGAATAACTTCACATCTATTCTTCTCTGTTGTGCGATTTGAATTCTAAATGCTAACTAAATTTCTATTCTATTCTCTCGCAGATGGCGAGAACACGTGCTTCTTACTCTACCGATCAGCAACCCGACCCTCCAGTTGCAGCTCCTACAAGAGGCCGAGGCCGTATTAGAGGCCAAGGCAGGGCCATAGCTCAGCCTGAACAACAGCCCCAGTGGAGGATCCTTTGGTAAAGTTTTCCTTGGAGGTTCCTACCCAGACAGTCCCAGTTGGACCAGCTCAGGTCCCAGAGGGGTTCATTGCCACCCCGGTACTTTAGGACGCTCTGGTCCGTCTTGTGGGCCTTATGGAGAGCGTGGCTCAGGCAGGTCTACTTTCTACAGCACTAACCGTCTCTCAGGCTGGGGGAGGGTCCCAGACTCCTGCCACCCGCACACCAGAGTAGTTAGCTTCTTAGTTCCAGACTCCAGTATCTCAGACAACTGGGGTAGTTCAGCCGGGTATTGTGGCTCAGGCCATTGAGGGAGAGGCTATGTCTGCTGATGCTTTATGGGGATTGGATCGGTTCACCAAGTTATTTCCTACTACTTTCAGTGGTGCACCCTCAGAGGATCCCAAGATTACTTAGATAGTTTCTATGAGGTTCTTCGGAACATGGGGATCGTGGAGACCAATGGGGTCGATTTTGCTACTTTCTGCTTTTCTGGTCCCGCCAAGACTTGGTGGAGGGACTATTGCTTGACCAGACCAGCTGGATCTTCGCCTTTGTCTTGGGCTCAGTTCTTCAATTTTTTTGGAGAAGTTTCTTCCAGTCACCCAGAGAGAGGATCTCCGGAGGCAGTTTGAGCATCTCCAGCAGGGTTCTATGAAAGTTACACAGTATGATACCAGGTTCATCACTTTGGCCCGACGTGCTATCATGATACTCCCCACCGACCGAGAGAGGGTGAGGAGGTTTATTCAGGGGCTAGCTCAACTGATTAGACTACAGATGGCCAGAGAGACAGGTACTGACATTTCATTTCAGGAGGCAACCAATGTGGCCAGGCGGATTGAGATGGTCTTATTACAGGGAAGTGGTCAGGGGTATGACAAGAGGCCTCGTCATTTTGGCTGATTCAGTGGTGCCTCATCTGGAGGCAGGGATTCTTTTGGCAGAGTTCATCCTCCTAGACCTTTTTAGTCAGCACTTCAAGTATCCCGCAGTGCACCACCAGCTCCCATTAGTGCATCGCCACTCCAGAGCTTTCAGAGTGGTTATTCTGGTCGACAGGGACAGTTTCAGGGCCAGCAGTAGAGATCTTGTTAAACTTGTTGTGGCCCGGGGCACATTGCTAGGTTTTCCCCCGAGCCTCGAGTGGTTCTCAGTATTAGGGTTCCCGTGCTATGATTCCCGCACCAGGTGCACCCCCACCCCCTCAGCCAGCTAGGGGTGGAGGTCGAGGTGCCAGAGGTTGAGGCAAGACAGTTAGAGGTGGAGGTCATGCTATTAGAGGCAGAGGTCAGCCCCCAGTAGGTCGACCAAAGGATGTTCAGATTGGTGGGGCCCAACCCCGATGTTATGCTATTCCCGCCAGGCCTGAGGCCTCCGATGCAGTCATTACAGGTATGGTTTCAATTTGCAGTAGGGATGCTTCGGTTTTGTTTGATACGGGGTCTACATTTTCCTATGTGTCCTCATATTTTGCTCCTTATCTGATTATGCCTCGTGATTCCCTGAGTATTCCTGTATATGTATCTACACCGGTGGGTGATTCTATTGTGGTAGATCGAGTCTACCGTTCATGTATAGTGGTTATTGATGGTCTTGAGACCAGAGTAGATCTTCTACTCCTTGATATGGTTGATTTCGATGTTATTTTGGGGATGGATTGGCTGTCTCCGTATCATGATATTCTGGACTTTCATGCCAAGACTGTGACCTTGGACTTACCGGGAGTGCCTCGATTGGAGTGGAGGGGGACTCCTGGCCATTCTTTCAGTAGGTTTATCTCATATATGAAGGCTCGGCGCATGGTTGAGAAGGGGTATTTGGCCTATTTGGCTTATGTTCATGATTCTAGTGCCGAGGTTCTTTCTATGGGGTCTGTGCCCATTGTTCGTGAATTCCCAGAGGTATTTCCTGCTGACCTGCCGGGTATGCCACCCGACAGGGATATTGACTTTTGCATTGATTTGGCTCCGGGCACTCAGCCCATCTTTATTCCACCATATTGTATGGCCCTGCCAGAGCTAAATGAGTTGAAGGATCAGTTCCAGGATTTGCTAGCTAAAGGCTTTATTAGGCCTAATGTTTCTCCTTGGGGTGCGCCAGATTTGTTTGTTAAGAAGAAGGAAGGAACGATGAGGATGTGCATTGACTACCGGCAATTGAACAAGGTTACTATCAAGAATAAGTATCCTTTGCCGAGGATTGATTATTTTTTCGACCAGCTTCAGGGTGCCACAGTGTTTTCAAAGATTGACTTGAGATCTGGCTACCATCAGTTGAGGTCTGATGTCCCTAAGACAACCTTTCGCAATCGGTATGGGCATTATGAGTTCTTGGTGATGTCATTTGGGTTGACAAATGCCCCAACTGCTTTTATGGATTTGATGAACCGAGTGTTCAGGCCCTATTTGGATTCATTCGTGATTGTTTTCATTGATGATATTTTGATTTACTCCCGCATCCAAGAGGAGCACGAGCAGCACCTTCGAGTCGTCCTCCAGACTCTGAAGGACAGTCATTTGTATGCCAAATTTTTGAAGTGTGAGTTTTGGTTGAGTTTGGTTGCATTTCTGGGCCATGTTGTATCAGCAGAGGGTATTCAGGTGGATCCCAAGAAGATTTCAATAGTTAAGGATTGGCCTAGACCTGCCTCAGCTACAGAGATTCGGAGTTTCTTGGGCTTAGTAGGTTACTATCATCGGTTTGTGGAGGGATTTTCATCTATTGCAGCCCCAATGACCAGGTTGACTCACAAGGGTGCCTAGTTCATGTGGTCAGATGAGTGTGAGGCGAGCTTTCAGAAGCTCAAGACAGCCTTGACCATGGCACTGTTGTTGTTTTTTCCCTCAGGTTCAGGGCCATATACCGTGTATTCTGATGCTTCACGGGTTGGACTTGGTGCAGTGTTGATGCAGGATGGCAAGGTTATAGCTTATGCTTCACGTCAGTTGAATGTTCATGAGAAGAACTATCCAGTTTATGATTTAGAGTTAGCAACCATTGTCCACGCGCTGAAGATTTGGAGGCATTATCTATATGGTGTGTCATGTGAGGTGTTCTCAGATCATAAGAGTTTGTAATATATGTTCAAGTAGAAAGAGTTGAATATGAGGTAGAGAAGATGGTTGGAGCTGTTGAAAGACTATGACATTACCATCTTATACCATCCGGGGAAGGCCAATGTGGTGGCCGATGCTTTGAGACGGAAGTCAGTAAGCATGGGTAGTCTTGCTTATATTCCGGTCGGGGAGCGACCTCTTGCTTTAGATGTTCAGGATTTGGCCAATCGGTTCATGAGATTGGATGTTTCTGAGACTGGAAGTGTTTTAGCTTATACTGTGGCCCGTTCTTCATTGTTTGATCGTATTCGGGACCGGAAGTATGATGATCGTCATTTATGCGTCCTTAGGGATACAGTGCGGAACGGTGGTGCCAAGCAGGTTACGATTGGTGATGATGGAGTCTTGCGGATGCAGGGCTGTATTTGTGTGCTTGATGTTGATGGGCTTCGTGAGTTCATATTGCATGAGGCCCATAGTTCTCGGTATTCCATTCATCCGAGCACCGCAAAGATGTACCAGGATTTGCGGCAGCATTATTGGTGGCGGAGGATGAAGAAAGATATTGTGGCATATGTAGCTCGGTGCTTGAACTGTCAGCAGGTTAAGTACGAGCACCAGAGACCTGGTGGTTTGATGCAGCAGATTGAGATTCCTGAGTGGAAGTGGGAGCGTATCACCATGGATTTCGTAGTTGGGCTTCCAAGGACTCAAAGGAAGTTTGATGCGGTATGTGTCATTGTGGATAGGCTGACCAAGTCAGCACACTTCATTCCTATATCAATTTCATATTCTCCGGAGAGATTGGTAGAGATTTACATCAGGGAGATTGTTCGCCTGCATGGTGTGCCCGTGTCCATTATTTCTGACTGAGGTACTCAGTTTACCTCCCATTTCTGGAGAGTATTTCAGCGTGAGTTGGGCACATGGGTTGAGTTGAGCACATCGTTTCATCCTCAGACGAACGGACAGTCCAAGCGTACTATTCAGATCTTGGAAGATATGCTGCGATCATGTGTCATTGACTTTGGAGGTTCTTGGGACCACTTTTTGCCTTTAGCTGAGTTTGCCTACAACAACAGCTATTAGTCGAGCATTCAGATGGCTCCTTATGAGGAATTGTATGGTAGGCGGTGTCGGTTTCCAGTTGGGTGGTTTGAGCCGGGAGAGGCTCGGTTGTTAGGTACAGAGTTAGTACAGGATGCCTTGGATAAGGTGAAGATCATTCAGTATATATTTCGTACAACTCAGTCCAGGCAGAAGAGTTATACAGACAGCAGAGTTCGAGATTTGGCATTTATGATGGGAGACAAGGTATTTCTTCGAGTGTCGCCCATGAAGGGCGTGATGAGGTTCGGAAAGAAGGGCAAGCTGATCCCTAGGTACATTGGTCCCTTTGTGATTATTGATAAAGTGAGAGAGGTCGCCTTGCCACCGAGTTTATCATACGTGCATCCAGTGTTTCATGTATCTATGCTTCGAAAATATCTCGCTGATCCATCTCATGTGCTAGACTTCAACAGTGTCCAGTTGGACAAGGATTTGACTTATGAGGAGGAGCCGATGGCCATTTTAGGCTGGTAGATTGGTCAGCTGAGATCGAAGAGTTATCCTTAGGTTCGTGTTCAGTGGAGATGTCAGCCTACCGAGGCAACTACCTGGGAGTCTAAGTCCGATATGCGGAGCTGATATCCCCATATTTTCCCCGATTCAGGTGACTTTCTATGTCCGTTCGAGGACGAACGTTTGTTTTAGAGGTGGAGATTGTGATGACCCAAAAGGTCATCCCGTGTTTTATAAGTCAATTTTGTCCGAGGTCATGAAAATCTCCTTTTATCTCACCTCGATTTGCGTGCGCAGCCCGAACGTATAACCTAGAAGCCTTTATGTGAAAAACTGAGAAAAATGATAATTTTACTTTTGAAATTTGAATTAAGTTGACTTTGGTCAACATTTTTTGGTAAACGGATCCGGACCCGTGATTGGACAGTACCGGAGGGTCCGTAGGAAAATATGGGACTTGGGCGTATGCTCGGAATCAAATTCCGAGGTTTCAAGCCCGAGAAATGAATTTTTGAAAGAAATTATTTTATGAAAATATAAAGAATTTTTGAAAGTTTAATTATATGTGAATTCTGTGGTATCGGGCCCGTATTTTGGTTCCGGAGCCCGGTACAGGTTCGATATAATATTTATGTCATGTCTATAAAGTTTGGTAAGAAACAGAAGTCGTTTGACGTGATTCGGACCCGTAGATGTAAAGTTTAATGTTTTGAAAGTTTTCTTTGATTTTAATGATAAATTTGTTGTTTAAGATGTTATTTTGGCGATTTGATTACACGAGTGAGCCCGTAGGATGTATTTGAGGTTGTGTGCATAGTTGGTTTGGAGCCCCGAGGGCTCGAGTGATGTTCGGATAGGCGTCAGAGTGTTTTTAGGCTTGAAAATCTGGTGTTTCAGTGTTGTATCTGGTGTCCAGGTCTTTGACCTTCGCGTTCGCGGTGCTATGTTATGATATTAAAAGCACGAAGGGTGACGCCGTGCCATTCCTATTTATTATTTGGTGAGGATGAGAGTAAAAGCACGAAGGGTGATGCCGTGCACTTGCCTTTATTTATTATTTGGTGAGGGTGAGAGTAAAAGCACGAAGGATGATGCCGTGCATTGTTTTCTCTGTGTTGGTTATTTCCTGCTATTATTTTGATATTTACTCTGTTGTCTCAATTAGTTATTCTGTTACTTGCTATCTCTTTTCCCCCAGTATGTTCCCTTTTTCTTAGTACTTAGCTGTTTATTCTTGATTCATTATTATTCTTCCTATTATTATTAAATTGCACAGGTTATCTTGGTTGTCGTGTCCTAGCCTCGTCACTACTTCGCCGAGGTTAGGTTCGACACTTACTCAGTACATGGGGTCAGTCGTATTGATACTACACCTGCACATCTTTTTGTTGTGCAGATCCCGGTACAGGACCACCCTGTGGACACTAGAGCTAGGAGGCTTCCTTCAGTCCACCCCGAGACACCGAGGTAGTCCTGTTGGCGTCCGCAGACCTTGGCGTCCCCTCCTACTTTTCCTTGTATTACTGTTCTAGTCGATTCGGAACGGGATGTATTTATTTCTTTCAGACTTTATGTGTATTACTCTTAGACAGTCCGTGCGCTGTGACTCCACTATTCTGGGTTTTGGTTAGCTTTGGTGAAATTTCGTAAAGGCTTGAATTGGAATATATTTATACCATGCTTCATCCTTTATTTTTAATTATGGTTAAGTTGGTAACTCATCTGATCATGGCTATCAATTAAAAAATAACGCAAACTGAATATTCACGTTAGCTTGTTTAGCGGATTCAACGTTAGACGTCATTACAGTCTCGATGATGGGAAATTCGGATCGTGACAACCTAACATACATCAGCCAAATATCAAGCATTAAAATTGAGGGTGACCATCTCTAGAAAGTATTCTCGGAGCAAAAAGGATGACCATGTCTTCTATGTTTCTTTTGTACCAACTTTTTGATTCTTGAGCACTCACACTGAAGTAATTAATGGTTTCATATTGGCATTGGGAGGTACAAGAAATTTTATATTCAAACGAAGAAGAAATTAATGGAAAACATAAGGCAGCGGAAACTTAGCGATTTGCCTTTGTTAAATTTGCAATGCTAGTCATTAACCATGCGGGTGTCATGTTTTCCACATTTGACTAGGTGTTCCATTTTTGAATTTCAATTCCCGAGTACATATATACAGCCTCCGGTCCAAAATAAGTGATTTTTTGAGCTTTTTCTTGTGATCCAAAATAAGTGATTTTTTCCAGATTTTGAGAATGAATTAATATTTTTTTTCATATATTGTCTTTATAGTAAATAATGTTGGAGTATGTGTTAGGAGTATTTATGTGGGATATTAAAGGTTAATATGGTCAATATCATTGCTAATTAATACTCAAAGGTAGATTTTTTAATCTGTATGAAAACAAGCAAAAACTCACTTATTTTAGACGGGAGGGAGTATATAACTAATGTTGTTCACTTCCTTCGGTCAGTAATGCACTTTGTATTTTGATGTTTATTAAATAATCCAACATTACTTAATAGAAAGCGGCATATCTTCCAGAAAGTTACTGAGAGTTTTTCTATTCTTTTTATTTCAATAACGGAGAAGGGTGAAAATTGCTAACCTACTATCAAATATTGTGTAAAACGGAGGATACTTTGAACAAAAGTATAGCGGTAAAAGACACAATTGATGACCAAATTATATAACGAAGGATATTTTTAAATAATATTTGATAGTACGGAAAAATATTGACCCTTTTCCGTTTCATTAATTTACGTTAGTGTTGTGAGAAGTGAAAAGAATTGGCTGAAAATTCGTCGGCATTCATTTAACTTTATTGGAATATGAACGGGCATACCTTCATTTCCAATTTAAATCTCTTAGGAAAATACTCATATTTATGCTATTATTTACTTTGGAAATGTCATGATAATAATAAGAGTATTGTTTATACGGAAAATGTCCAAATATGCCCGTGAACTATTTGAAATAAGACAAATATGCCCGCCGTTAATAGTTTGGCCCAAATATGCCCAAACCGTCCAATAGTTGTGCAAATTTGTCCTTTTTTTAACGGAACCAACATTTTTTCTTTTCTTTTCTTAATTAATTAAAATCAAAATATTTTTTTTCTAAAGCAATTTTTCTAAAAGTTTTTTTTACTAAAAACTGAAGAAAAAAAAGGGAAATATTTTTTTTCCAGTTTTTACAAAAGAACTGAAAAATATTTTCTAAAACAATATTTTTATAAAAACAGAAATAAAATCTAAAAAAGCAATTTTCTAAAGCAATGTTTTTGTAAAAACTGAAAAAAAAAACTGAATTTATTTTTACTAAAAACTGAAAAAATAAAAAAAATTGCTTTAAAAAAACTGAAAATTTATTTTCTAAAACAATGATTTTTGTAAATTCTAGAAAGAAAAACTGAAAAGCAATTTTCTAAAGCGGTAAAAACTGGAAAAAACTGGATTTTTTTAAAACAAAAACTGATAAAAATAAGTTTTTTTTCCAGTTTTACAAAAACATTGCTTTTCAATTTTTTTTTTTAGTTTTTACAAAAACAATTGTTTTAGAAATTATTTTTCAATTTTTTTAAAGTGATATTTTTCTAAAAACTGGAAAAAAATATTTTGATTTTAATTAATTAAAAAAAGAAAAGAAAAAATACTGTTTCCGTTAAAAAAAGGGGCAAATTTGCACAACTATTGGACGGTTTGGGCATATTTGAGCCAAACTATTAACGACGGGCATATTTGTCCTATTTCAAATGGTTCACGGGCATATTGGGACCTTTTCCGTTGTTTATATTAGTATATTTTTTCCTAGTTGATAGCCCCCCTCCCCCTCCCCCTCCCCCATACTCTTGATTTATGGAATCCATAACATTGTTTTAACACAATTTTCTATTAGGTTACTAATCTTAAGCTCTAATATAATCTCGAACTTCTTCAAGAAATTGTACTTTGTCCAAACACTAAATATGAAACAAAAAAGAAATATTTCGTTTTATGTGATTTTAGGTGCTAGAATGTGAAAATAGCCAAATATATTTCTAAAACTAATGTTTTCTCAGAATATAATGACATAAACGCACGAAGAGTGTCTGTCTGCCAATGGAACATCCTATTTCCTATATAATTCCATAATTGAAGGAGGTGAAGTGGAACTAGCACGTGAAGTTTGTTTAGTCTTGCGCAAAATAGTTGTCTTGGAATTTAAATGGTAATGAAGAAACCCAGAGAGGCAACCACATTGGAAACGTTAATAATAATGTGGCAAATTTCGTAGTTGTAGTTTTAGTGTTTTTTTGCAGTGTGACAGCCGATGATCTGACGTACCACTAAGTTTGTAACATGGCCTTTATGATCAATGTTGTCGTACCCATTTTAAAGTTTAGCCTCTATTTTCTCTATTTTAATACAGGATGGTATTTATTTGGCTGGATCATAACATGATAAAATCCATGTCTTATTTAATAGGAGGTGGATTCAGGATTTAAGTTCTATGACTTCAACTTTTAAGGTTCTTAACGTTGAACTTAGGAGCAAGTACACATATAGCTATTATCAGGGGTGCTATTTAGAGATTAGCCAGTATTTGTTTAGTCCTGAAATTCTAAACTAAAAATCTTAACTTCAGAATATTTTTGTCCTAAAATTTGATCCAAAAAACTAGAATTCAGGACGCACTGGCTAATTTTTGAATAGAAACCTTTTAGAGTGGCTACCTGGTGTTATTTCTACTTGAACTTATTGTATTTTTACAATTATGGGTCAGACCAACTAGTTGTTGCATTTTAGTAATTTTATCTAAAAAAATCGACGGATATATAACTTATATATTATATATGTATAACTGTGTCTAATTAATATATATACTATATCTACTTGCTCAAAAAAGTAAAAAGTGAATCTAACCGGCTAATTGTGTAACAATACCTAGATAATTTAAGGGGCAAAAAGGTTGTACTACTCGTTTCGTCCTTTTTTGTGTAACAGTGTTACTATTTGGAGAACTAAACAATTCTTCCTTTGATACAATTTTCTCAAAGTCTGCTTAAAAAATTGGGGTTAAAACTGTTGCAGTGACTGAAGAAGTAAATTGACTAAGAGCCAAGGCAACTTGGTTGTAAAGAAGTGGCTTGGGATTATATATAGCTACCATAACCAACAAATATAATTTTTCCTCGTTGTAATTTTTAGATAGGGTAAGCAAATAGTGTTTGATTATGGAATAGGTAGTTTTACTTCTATGAGATAAATCTCAGCTTCCATCTATCTTACTGATAGAGTTTCAGTAGGCTTCCATATTTTGTTTACCTTGTACTTGAGGTAATTAAGCTCACTTTAATTTCCTTTTTAATAATATTTGTTTTCATGGTTTTAATTTTATGGTTTTGCTTTATCCTCTACCAAAAGAAGAATGAAGTTTTTAGATTGCTGAAAGATGCTAACAATATGAAGACTGTTGTGAACCAAGATAACTCAAATAATGTGTATGGGCCAGATATTTGGATAGAGGTTGTTGGGCCGGGGCTAAACCACTAAGAGGTTCAAGATTTAGAAAGCCCAACACGAATATGAGATCCAGGTTAAGGAAGCACGTGACTAAGTGAATAAAAGGGGTTATCGTATATGTTTAATGTCATGTGAAAAGCTCTATACTTCTCTTTCTGTATAAGCTTCTCATCTCCTTCTTCTATGGTGCATTTCTGTCCTCTCATCCTTCTCTTATTTGCCCCTCTGTTAGAGCTGTTCCAGAAATGTCTGCGATTGAGTAAATAGCTCTACGAACGAACCCTTTTTAGAGGCCGTTCAAATCATGCCGAACGCGGGGCAAGAAGGGCTATCGCAGGTTCCCGGGAATCCACCTATCTTCCCGGGAATCCACCTATCTCTCAGTTATCCTTTACTTAATCGTTTCATTGCAATTTCCAGTTATTTGTAATTCCGTTCAGTGAATCAATATAGCTAGTTGGTTTGGTTGTTATTCGGTTTGTTTCAAAGGCTTCTATTAATTGTTTGTGGATAGTCCGCTTTCGTTATTTAGTTTTTGGTTACTTTATTGAAGAATTGGGTTCTCCGTCAGCATATTACTTCAAAGGGATTTTTTTATTCTTATACCATATAAGAAACTATATTACCAAAAATGTACATGTTTAACATATTACCCACCCTGGACATATTTTTCCTATAAAATATATACAAATCATTTAAAACAGAATCCTTTCAGCTGTAACATTTCTTTTTTAGGAGCGGGAATTTGGGATAGTAAAGGATTCTTCTGAGCTTTTTTTCAACGCATTACTCGCCATTAATTAAGGCTGAAATTATTCCCTTTCTCTCACAATTTCGGCACTATGTTTTTCGAAATACTATGTTTTTCACTGTATTTCCTGGTTTCACAAGCAAAATCGGATCAATTAGCTACAATTGTACTAAATCACACGCAATAATGTCGAAAATAGCTATTATGATTCAGCTGACGCTGTCAACCATCTCAACCTTTCATATATCACAATGAATCCAGGATTTCAACTCGTACTTTCGAATTTCACAAGAAAAGCAACGCTTAACATTAAGTTGATGAAAACAAGTAGACATGGAGGCATAATATTCATGCAAACAAGTAAATCAAGAATCAAATAATTGGGGATAGGGAAGGGATCATATTTAATAATTAATTTGGTGGTGCATAGGTACTCGTCACCTCACCTATACGCCACACACATGAAGTTCACATAACATTTATGTTGGGGATTCTTATTCCCTCAAGTCAAGGTTAAACCAAGCACTTACCTCAATTCAGCAGGCCACTTACTGCTCAATCACAACTTTTCCTGTAGAACTTCCCTTCAATTCACTCATATCAAATTATAATTGAGTTTGATATCATTAATTATTGTTAAATGAATTAACTTTATTGAAAAATCATGGGTTTCCTAAGTTTTTCCAAAAATTCCTAATTCTACCATGAAAATTTCTAGATTCTAGGTTAAAATCCTGAAAAAAGTAGTGAAGGATTGAAAGATATGAGTTAGAAATCACTTACTAATAATTTGGGGAAGAAAATATTTGGGAGAAATCGCCTCTTGAGTTCTAGGATTTTATTATTTTTGAAAAGTGGTAAAAGAATTAAAAGTCCTGCATTTATACTTGCGCCTCAGGACAGACCACCGCTGCCAGCGGTAAAATTCCGCTGCAGCGGAATCCTGGACCTTGCCTCACCGCTGTCAGCGGAATAAGGGGCGCGATGGCGAAAATCCTGACTTCAACAACCGCGGTCAACGGAATTCCGGGCGTTGCGGCGTAATGCAATCCGCGGCCGCGGAATTCTAAACGCTGCCACGCTTCTGGGTTCAGAGAACTGAACCTGCAACCTTCAACTTTTGAAATCCCAGTTATTTTTCTAAGTGTCAAAACCCTCCGTGGCCTACTCGAAACTCACCCGAGCCCTCACGGCTCCAAACCAAATTTTTTAAAAATGTCATACGGGCTGGCTCGTGCGATCAAATTGTTGAAAGTACAACGAAATTTACAATTTCAACCCCAAAATCCAGATTTTCCTCAAGAACACTCAAATTTCACTATTTCTCATTCGGACGTCCAAATCACATCAAATCAATTTTGATTCTCATCTAATTTCACAAGTACGACTTTCACATTATAACAAACGTGTACCGGGCTCCGGAACCAAAATACGAGCCCGATACCAATGAGTTCAAACAATAATCATTTTCTTTATTTCCTTTAAAATTTCAGTATAACAATTTACTTCAAAAATTATTTTCTAAAGCTAGGGACCTCGAAATTCAATTCCCAGCATACGCCCAAGTCTTATATTTTACTGCGGACCTCCCGGGATCGTTGAAACACAGATCCGGGTCCGTTCACCCAAGATGTTGACCAAAGTCAACTAAAATCAAATTTAACTCTAAAACTTTACTACTTTCTCGTATTTTTATTTAATAGTTTTCCGGTTTCACGTCCGGACTGTGCACACAATCCAAGGTAATTAAAAATTAATCATTTTTAAGACTAATAAGACTGGAATAAAATCTTAATTCATAAAATGACCCCTTGGGTCATCACAATCTCCACCTCTTAAACAAACGTTCGTCCTCGAACGGACATAGAAAATTACTTGAATTGGAAAACAAGTGGGGATATCTACTTTGCATGTCCGACTCGGACTCCCAAGTAGCTGCCTCAACGGGCTGACCTTTCCACTGCACTCGAACGGAAGGATAACTCTTTGATCTCAATTGACGAACCTACCGGTCTAAAATGGCTACCGGCTCCTCCTCATAAGTCAAGTCTTTGTCCAATTGGACAGAACTGAAATCTAACACGTGGGATGGGTCACCATGATATTTCAGGAGCATAGATACATGGAATAACGGATGAACTGAGGATAACCCCGGAGGCAACGCAAGTCTATAAGCTACCTCCCCCACTCTATCAAGAATCTCAAACAACCCGATATACCTAGGGCTCAACTTACCCTTCTTCCCAAATCTCATAACATCCTTCATGGGTGATACCCGAAGAAATACTCTCTCTCCAACCATGAATGCCACATCACGAACCTTACGATTGGCATAACTCTTCTGTATAGACTGAGCTGCACGAAGTCTCTCCTGAATAATCTTGACCTTATCTAAGGACTCCTGAACTGAATCTGTACCCAATAACCGAGCCTTTCCCGGCTCAAATCATCTAACTGGCAATCTACATCGTCTACCATATAATGCCACACAAGGATCCATCTGAATGCTCGACTGATAACTATTATTATAAGCAAACTCCGCTAATGGCAAGAACTAATCCTAAGAACCTCCAAAGTCAATAACACAAGCGCGGAGCATATCCTCCAAGATCTGAATAGTACGCTCGGACTGCCCGTCCGTCTGAGGATGGAATGTTGTGCTCAACTCAACTCGAGTACCCAACTCACGCTGGACTGCCCTCCAAAAGTTCGAGGTAAACTGCGTACCTCAGTCAGAAATGATAGACACAGGCACACCGTGAAGGCGAACAATCTCTCGAATATATATCTCTGCCAACCGCTCTGAAGTATAAGTACTTGCCATATGGATGAAATGTGCTGATTTAGTCATCCTATCCCCAATAACCCAAACTGCGTCGAACTTCCTCTGAGTCCGTGGGAGTCCAACAACGAAGTCCATAGTGATACGCTCCTACTTCCACTCAAGAATCTCTATTTGCTGAAGCAAACCATCGGGTCTTTGATGTTCATACTTCACTTGTTGACAATTCAAACAACGAGCCACATAAGCAACAATATCCTTTTTCATCCTTCTCCATCAATAACATTGTTTCAAATCCTGATACATTTTGGCTGCACTAGGGTGAATAGATACTTAGAACTGTGAGCCTCCTCAAAGATCAACTCACGAAGGCCATCAACATTTGGCACAAATATACGACCCTGCATCCTCAAAACTCCGTCTTCACCAACGGTAACCTTCTTGGCACCACTGTGCCGAACTGTGTCCCTAAGAACCATCAAATGCGGGTCATCATCCTGCCGCTCTCTGATATGCTCAATTAAAGAAGACCGAGCGACTGTACAAGCTAGAACACTGCCGGGTGAAATATCCAACCTCATGAATTGATTATCCAAAGTCTGAATATCTGAAGCCAACGGTCTCTCACCGGCTGGAATAAATGCAAGGCTGCCCATACTCATCGACTTCGTACTCAATGCATCGGCCACCACATTGGCCTTCCCTGGATGATATAATATAGTGACATAATAATCCTTCAACAATTCTAACCATCTCCTCTGTCTCAAATTTAGATCCTTTTGCTTGAACAAGTACTGGAGACTGCGATGGTCTGTAAAAACTTCACACTGCACACCATAAAGGTAGTGTATCCAAATCTTTAGTGCATGAACAATAGATGCCAATTCTAATTCATGAACATGATAATTCTTCTCATGAACTTTCAAATGTCGATATGCGTATCCAATCACCCTGCCATCTTGCATCAATATTTCTCCAAGTCCAACTCGAGAACCATCACAATAAACCGTGAAAGAACCTGAACCTGATGGTAACACCAACACCGGTGCTGAAGTCAAGGCTGTCTTGAGATTAGCTTCTGAAAGCTCGCCTCGCACTCGTTTGACCATTTAAATGGGCCACCTTTCTGAGTCAATTTAGTCATTGGGGCTGATATGGATGAAAAACCCTCCACAAAACGATGGTAGTAACCCGCCAAACTTAAGAAACTCCTGATTTCCGTGGCTGTAGTGGGTCTAGGCCAGCTCTTGACTGCCTCTGTCTTCTTAGGATCTACTTGAATACCCTCACCTGATACGATATGACCCAAGAAAGCTACTGAATCTAACCAGAACTCACATTTTGAAAATTTTGCATACAACTGATTATCCCTCAAAGTCTGGATCGCTATACAGAGGTCCTTCTCATGCTCTTCCCAACTGCGGGAGTATATAAGAATGTCATCAATGAACATGCTCACGAAAGGGTCCATATGAGACTTGAAAACCAGATTCATCAAGTCCATAAAGGCTGCTGGAGCATTAGTCAACCCAAAAGACATAACCAGAAATTCATAATGCCCATACCTTGTCCGAAAGGCTGTATTAGGAACATCAGACGCTCTAATCTTCAACTGGTGGTAACAAGATCTTAGATCAATTTTCGAAAATACGCTGGCACCCTGAAGCTGATCAAACAAATCATCAATCCTAGACAATGGATATTTATTCTTGATAGTAACTTTGTTCAACTGCCGGTAATCTATACACATTCTCATCGAACCATCCTTTTTCTTCACAAATAGAACCGGTGCACCCCAAGGCGAGACACTAGGTCTAACAAAACCCTTATCCAGCAAGTCTTGCAACTGTTCTTTCAACTCTTTCAGTTCTGGTGGAGACATCCGATATGGAGGAATGGAAAAAGGCTGAGTTCCCGGAGCCAGATCAATACAAAAATCGATATCCTTGTCGGGTGGCATCCCCGGCAGGTCTGCAGGAAATACCTCGGGAAACTCACGAACGATAGGAACTGAATCTATAGAAAAAACCTCAGCATAAGAGTCACGAATATGAGCCAAATAAGCCAAACACCCCTTCTCAACCATGCGACGAGCCTTGGCATATGAAATCACTCGGTTGGGAGAATGACCAGGAGTCCCTTTCCATTCTAATCGAGGCAACCCTGACAAGGCTAACTGTCTTGGCGTGACAGTCTAAGATGGCATAATAAGGTGACAACCAATCCATGCCCAATATAACATCAAAATCGACCATGACAAGAAGCAAAAGATCTACACTAGTTTCAAGACCTTCAATAACTACTACGCACGAACGATACACAAGATCTACCACAATAACATCCCCCACCAGCGTAGACACATAAATAGGAATACTCAAAGAATCACGGGGCACAACCAAATACGAGGCAAAATATGATGACACATAAGAATAAGTAGACCCCGGATCAAACAAAACTGAGGCATTTCTATCACAGACCGAAATGATACCTATAATAACAACATCATAGGGCTCCGCCTCGGGTCTAGCTGGAAACGCATAAAGCCGGAGCTGGGATCCACCACCCTGAACTATGTCTCTAGGAGGACCTCTGATAGGCTGACCTCCACCTCTAGCGGGTTGGCCTACATCCCTAGCTATCTTACCTCCACCTCAAACATTCTAGCCTCTACCTCTAGCTACTTGACCCCTACCCCTGGCTGGCTAGGCAGCTGGTCTGATGTTGATTACCTGAAAGTCTCGGACAAGCTCTTCGAACATGCCCATATTCACCACACTCGAAGCATCCCTCTTGATATGAAGACTGACCCTGACGAACTGGCTGACCTCGATAATAACTCTGAAGAGGAGGTGCTCTAATAGGAGCTGATGGTGCACTGTAGACTGGATGAGAAGAAGAAGGTGTGTGAGAACCACGACCACCTGAAGTACCATGTGAAGCCTGTAGTGGTGAATGGAATGGCCTGGAAGACTGGCCTCTGCTAAATGAAATCCCGCCTCCAAATGAGGCGCCACTGAAACCACCGGAATGGCGAGGTCTTTTGTCTGACCCCTGACCTCCCATACCAAGAACCGACTCGACTCTCCTAGCCACATTAGTTGCACCTTGAAAAGATATCTCAGTACCGATATCTTTGGCGATCTGAAACCTGATGGGTTGAGCAAGGCCCTCAATAAATCACTTGACCCTATATCTGTGGGCAACAAAAGGATGGCATGCCTAGCCAAATCCACAAAGCGGTTCTCACATTGGGTCACAGTCATGCTGCCCTGTTGAAGTCACTTAAACAGACGGTGATTCTCCTCTCTAGTAGTGATAGGCAAGAACTTCTCTAAGAAGAGATGCGAAACTTTATCCCAAGTCAAAGCAGGCGACCTAGCTGGTCTAGTCAGCAAGTAATCCCTCCACTATTTCTTAGCGGAACCAGTCATCTGAAAGGAAGCAAAATCGACCTCATTTGTCTCCAAAATACCCATATTGCGAAGGACCTCATGACAACTATCGAGATATTCCTGAGGGTCCTCTGAAGTAGCACCACTGAAGTGAACAGGAAAAAGCTTAATGGACCTGTCCAATCTCCACAAAGCATCTAAGGACATAGACCCCCCATAAATAATCGACGCTGTAACAACTGGTTGAATTACCCCAACCAAATTAGCTGCTGGGGTCTGAACTTGATGAGTAGTCTGATCAAGAGTGTGAGTAGCAGGAATCTGAACTCCTCCTCCAGCCTGAGATACGGTTGTTACCACAGGGAGTGTGCCTGTCTGGGCTACGCCTTCCATAAAGCCCACTAATCGGACCAAAGAATCCTGAAGCACTAGGGTAGCAATAAACCCCTTTGGGACCTGAGCTGGTCCCGCTAGAACAGTTTGAACTGGAACCCCCTCATTAATCTCAATCTGGGGTTCCGCAGTTGGGGTTGCTGTCTGAGCAGCAGGCTAAGTCCTGCTGTAATGACCCGGCCGATCGTTCCGTAGAATCTGCATTATTATTACTGTTTTTACCTTGTCATGCATTGGTTACACTGTTTATTATATGTTGGAGTTGGTTGGCTCGGGTTCAGAAGGGTTGTAGTGAGAATTGGGACACTTAGTCTCTAAAAGTAGCCTTATAGTTGGAGAAGTCAACTGGGAGTTGACTTATTGGTAAACGACCTAGGAATGCAGATTTTATGGCTCGTATAGCTTCGTTAAGTGATTTGGGACTTAGGAGCGTGTTTGGAATATTTTTCTGATGCCCGGTGTAGAATTAGGCTTGAATTGGCGAAAGTTAGTTTTTGGCGATTTCCGGACGAAAGTGGAAAATAGGCTATCGGGGTCGGAATGGAATTACCACAATTGGATCAGGTTCCTAATGTCATTTTGGATATGTGTGCAAAATTTCAGGTCAATCAGATGTGTTTTGGTTGGTTTCGGCATCATTGGTGTAATTTAGGAATTTCAAAGTTCATAGGCTTGAATTTGGTTTGATTTTGGTGTTTTTGCATTGTTTTTGGTGTTTCTAGGGCTCGACTAAGTTTGAATGATCATTTATGATGTGTTGGTATGTTTGGTTGGGGTCCCGAGGGGCTCGGGATTGATTTTGGTGGTTAACGGGAATTGTTAGAGTTAACAAAATGCAGCTTCTAGCTGCTGGTGTTTCTGCTACTGTGATTTCCGCACCTGCGGGTATTTGACCACAGGTGCAAGACGTAGGAGCGTCCACGAAAGTCGCAGGTGCGGGTTCTGAGTCCTGGAGGAAGATTCGCAAAAGCGGTTGTGTGGGCCGCAGGTGCGACACCTGGGTCGTAGGTGCGACACCTGGGTCGTAGGTGCGAGAATTGTCGGGTTAATGAATTTCCGCAGGTGCGGTCCCCTAGAGCGCAGGTGCGTACCGCAGGTGCGATGATAAACGCCGGAGGTGCGAAAAGCCTGGGCAGAAAGTATAAAAGGGGACTTAAACGATTTTTAGTCTTCTTTTCACCATTGTTGTGCGGGTTCCGAGCTTTTGGATGGTTTTTTAAAAGGAAAACGATTGTTCTTCATTGAGGTAAGGTTTTTGGACTCCATAACTCGATTATATGTGATTAAGGACCTAATTAGTAGTGTTTAATTGGGAAAAATCAGTGAAAAAAAGGAGAACTAGGGATTGAGTTTAAGAGACCTTCTAGGGGTGATTTGAGAGGTCATTTAGACTTTGATTTCAGCATTCTTTATATGTATAGACTCGTGAGATGATGAGGATCCTTTTGGTATAAACTTTGTCGAGTTCCGAGACATGGGCTCGAGGTCGGGTTTTGGCTAATTTCGGGAATTGTGCATAAAGTTGATATTTTTCTATTGGGTTTCATCCCCCTAGCATATCTTGATGTGAAAAATCTGAACTTGATAGATTTGGAGCACTCGGAAGTTGATTCCAGGGGAAAGCGTGTTGCGGAGTAGCTTTTCGGGCTAGTTTGAGGTAAGTAATGTCTTTAAATCATGTCCTGAGGGTATGAAACCCCGGACTTTACATCCTTTCACTCTTTTGGAGTGACGCACACACTGGATGACGAGTGTGGGGCGTGCACGAGTTGAGAAATTGAGAATTTGTTCCTTCTGAGGCAGCTATTGAGTTGCGAAACTGCTTTTAAATCATATGTTAAATAGTTTTACTATGTTCTTTATATATTTGGGTTGTAACCCACGTTTGGAGCCTAGCACCGATCTGTTTAAACCCCTTGGGGACTATTTTCTAATATTCCTCACGTAATAAATATGATTTTACACTCAGTATTTCTCGTTAAATTGTTTGACACTCAGATTTGTGATATTATCATTTCCTGAAATGAAATGTTGTTTTGGGTCGAGAACCCCGTTTATTTATGGCCCGAGAGGCATATTGATAGTGTCTTACTGAGTGAGGCCGAGGGCCAATGTTTTGAGGATATTTATGATATGAGAGAGGCCGAGTGCCTGAGTGATTGATGCCATGATTTGGCTGTTTATAGCGCTTGGGTTGGAGGAGCCCCTCCGAGTCTGTACACCCCCAGGAAGCGCAGGTACCTACTGAGTGCGAGTGCCGAGTGCTGAGTGACGAGTGATTGGGAGGTATGAGTGACTGTGAGGTGCTGAGTGACTGTTACTGAGTGATGGTAAGGTGCTAAGTGACTGATTATGAGTGATGATTTGGCCCGAGGGGCAGTTTGTAATGATATTTTGCTAAGCTTTTGATTATGATTCACTTCATTTTTCATACTGAGATTTTTGGGAGTTTAGTGAGAAACATTTGAGAATATATTTGTTCAAAGGATTTTTACGGAAACTGGTTTTCAAACATATGTACTAGATGTTTACTTTATTAAGACTCAGTATTTTTACTATTTGTGAATTGATGTTTGGTACTGTGTGATTCTAATCTTCAGACTTGATTTATTTTCATTACTACTGAGTTGGCGTACTCATCATTACTCCCTGCACCTCTGTGTGCATATCCAGGTACTGGTTCTGAGCAATAATCATCTGAGTCCGATCGGCGTCAGCATTTGGGATTTCGAGGTAGCTGTCCAGCGTCCACAGCTTCTCCATTTCCCTTCCTTCATTAGTATTTAGTATCTTGTTCTAAGACATTGTTTTATGATATTAGCAGTGTTAGTATTATTCTTATATGCTCGTGATCAGTTGACTCCAGTTCTGGTGAATGGGTTTAGACTGTTAGATTATATTACGTTCTATTAAAGACTTAGAAGATTTTATGCTTGCTAGTAATGATTTTGGTAAATTTTATTAAAGGAATTGTTTAATTATGTGATAGCGGCTAGCCTAGTTCCACGATAGGCGCCATCACGACCAATTTAGGATTTGGGGTCGTGACAAGTTGGTATTAGAGCTCTAGGTTACTTAGGACTCAACGGTCATGAGCAGGTTTAGTAGAGTCTTGCGGATCGGTACGGAGACGTCTGTACTTATCTTCGAGAGGCTACAGAACTCGTAGGAAAAATCTCATTTTCTTGAACTTTATCATGCCATTCTATTGATTCTGGAAATCTAAACCCCTGTTGTTTCATTCTCTCACAAATGGTGAGGACACGCGCTACAGATCAGGGTGACCAGACACCAGCTGGACACACGAGGGGTCAAGGTCGTGGTGGAGTTAGGGGACCAGCCCATGCAGCAGCCGGGACAGTACCAGTGGATCCCCCTACTATTTAGGACCAGGTTCGCGCCGAGGCTGCTCTAGCGGGACAGGCTCAAGCACCGACAGTGCCTATTGTCATTTCGGGTCTTCAGGAGACCCTGTCCCAGATCTTGATAGTGTGTACCAGTTTGGCTCAGGCAGTTGCTATGTCTACTACTGCCGCTACATCTTAGGTCAGAGGAGGCACTTAGACTCCAGCTGCCCGGACACCTGAGCAGGTTGTACAGGGTTTTTAGGAACTGGGGGCAGTCCCACCCCAGCTGGTTGCTCCAGTTCAGGATTATGTGGTCCCAGCCATGCCCGAGGATGAGCAGAGCAGGCTGGAGAGGTTCAGTAGACTTCAACCTCCGACTTTCAGCGACACAGAGGGTGAGGATGCCCAGGGTTTTCTAGATAGGTGTCAGAGGATACTTCGCACCGCCGAGATTCTGGAGACCAGTGAGGTCTCATTTGCTACATTCCAGTTTTCTGGTGCTGCTTTTACTTGGTGGGAGTCTTTAGAGAGGCGTAGGCCTGTTGGTTTAGCACCCCTCGCCTGGAATCAATTCTCCACTATCTTTCTGGAGAAGTATGTTCCTCAGTCCCAAAGGGAGGAGCAGCGCAGGCAGTTTGAGCATCTACGCCACGGAGAGTTGTCAGTTACACAGTACGAGATGCAGTTTTTTGAGTTGGCTCAGCACGCTACTGAGTTCGTCCCTACTGATAGGGAGAGGATCAGAAGGTTTATAGATGGTCTCACGTATCAGCTTCGAATCTTGATGACTAGGGAAAAGGTGTCAGGTTCCACATTCAAGCAGGTTGTTGACATTGCTCGGGATATTGACTCGGTTCGCAGGCAGGAGCGTTAGGAGAGGGAGGCCAAGAGGCCTCGGGAATCAGGTAGTTTCAGTGGTGCCCCTCCCAGAGGGTAGTTTCAGCACAACAGAGGTCGCCCATTTAGACCTCTTCAGCCAGTTCGCCCAACTTATAGTGATGCACCTTCGGGGCAGGGTCCCCGCAGCTCTTATCCGGGACGTTCATCCTTTAGTGCCCTTCCATATCGGAGCTCCTACAGAGCATTATCCTTCCAGGTTTCCTCTCTGCATGGTTCGTCCGGTGGCTATCCTAGTGGCAGGGGTTCCCTTCAGCCCCCATCTCCAGCTCCAGGTAGTTGTTTTGAGTGTGGAGAGTTTGGGCATTTATGGAGGCAGTGTCCTCGTCGTCCTGGTAGTTCATCTCAGCAGAGGGTTCAACCCTCGACATCAGCCCCAGTTACTTCACCACCTACCCAGGAAGCTAGGGGTGGTGGTCAGGGAGCTAGGGGCCGCCCTAGAGAGGGAGGTCGAGCAGGTGGAGGCCAGCCACGTATCTATGCACTTCCGGCTAGGCCTGATGCTATGGCCTCCGATGCAGTGATTACAGGTATTATCTCAGTTTGTCACAGTGATGCTTTGGCTTTATTTGACCTTGGTTCCACATACTCTTATGTTTCGTCATATTTTTCTCACTCTCTGGATATGCCTCGTGAGTCTTTAGTTGCGTTTGTTCATGTGTCGACTTCGGTGGGCGATACTATTGTTGTAGACAGTGTGTATCGGTCGTGTGTGATATCTATTGGGGGTCTGGAGACCCGAGTAGACGTATGGTTACTCAGCATGGTTGAGTTTGATGTGATACTAGGCATGGATTGACTATCTCCGTGTCATGCTATTCTTGATTGTCATGCTAAGACCGTGACGCTGTCTATGCCCCGAGTTCCGAGAGTTGAGTGGAGAGGGTCTATTGAGCATGTGCCTAGGAGAGTGATTTCTTACTTGAAGGCTCATCATATTGTTGAGAAGGGATGTGAATCTTATCTTTCTTTTGTGAGGGATGTTAGTAGCGAGACTCCTTCTGTTGATTTGGTTCCTGTGGTACGTGATTTTCCGGACGTATTCCCTGCAGACCTGCCAGGTATGCCACCTGACAGGGACATTGATTTTGGTATTGACTTGGTGCCAGGCACCCAACCTATCTCTACTCCACCTTATCGTATGGCACCAACAGAATTGAAGGAATTGAAAGAGCAACTTCAGGAACTCCTAGATAAAGGGTTCATTCGGCCTAGTATGTCATCTTGGGGTGCACCGGTGTTGTTTGTAAAGAAGAAGGATGACTCTATGCGCATGTGTATTGATTATCGACAGCTGAATAAGGTTACTGTGAAGAACCGGTATCCTTTGTCCCGTATTGATGACTTGTTTGACCAGCTTCAGGGAGCTAGAGTGTTCTCCAAGATTGACTTGAGGTCCGGGTATCATCAGTTGAAGATTCGGGATTCTGACATTCCGAAGACTGCTTTTAGGACCAGATATGGTCATTATGAGTTTCTGGTTATGTCATTTGGGCTGACCAATGCCCCAGTCGCGTTCATGTATTTGATGAACAGTGTGTTTCAACCTTACCTTGATTCTTTCGTCATTGTGTTCATTGATGACATCCTGGTATATTCTCGTAGCCAGGAGGAGCATGCTCAGCATTTGAGGGTTGTGTTACAGAGGTTGAGAGAGGAGAAACTTTATGCAAAGTTCTCCAAGTGTGAGTTTTGGCTTGGTTCAATAGCTTTCTTAAGGAACATGGTGTCTAGTGAGGGTATTTAGGTTGACCCGAAGAAGATAGAGGCGGTGCAGAGTTGGCCCAGACTGTCCTCAGCTACAGAGATTAGGAGTTTCCTTGGTTTGGCGGGATATTACCGCCGCTTTGTAGAAGGGTTCTCATCTATTGCTTCGCCTTTGACCAGATTGACCCAGAAGGGTGCTCTATTCAGATGGTCTGATGAGTGTGAGGAGATATTTCAGAAGCTCAAGTCAGCATTTACCATAGCTTCAGTATTGGTTTTACCTACTAGTTTGGGTTCTTATATAGTCTACTGTGATGCTTCTAGAGTTGGCTTAGGAGCGGTATTGATGCAGGACGGTAGGGTGATTGCCTACGTGTCTAGACAGTTAAAGGTGCACGAGAAATATTATCTAGTGCACGATCTTGAGTTAGCTGCCATTGTTCATGCCTTGAAGATTTGGCGCCATTATTTGTATGGGGTATAGTGTGAGATTTTCACCGATCATCGTAGTATGCAGTATCTGCTGAAGCAGAGGGACTTGAATTTGTGTCAAAGGAGGTGGTTAGAGCTTCTCAAGGATTATGACCTCACTATTTTATATCATCCGGGGAAGGCCAATGTAGTGGCCGATGCCCTGAGTCGTAGAGCCGAGAGTTTGGGGAGTCTAGGTTACCTTTTAGCAGCAGAGAAACCTTTAGCACTTGATGTTCAGGCGTTAGCGGGTCAATTGGTTAGATTGGATTTGTCAAAGCCTCTGCGGGTATTAGCTAGCACGGCTTCCCGGTCTTTTCTTTATGATCAGATTAGAGCACGCCAGTATGATGACCGACACTTGTTAGTTCTTCAGGACAGGGTCCGTAGAGGTGATGCCAGAGATGTGACTATTGGTTATGATGGGGTTATGAGGATGCAGGGCCGTATTTGCGTGCCCACTGTGGATGGGCTTCGAGAGTTGATATTAGTAGAGGCCCACAGCTCGCGGTATTCCATCCATCCGGGTGTTGCGAAGATGTATCAGGATCTGAGACAACAGTATTGGTGGAGGCAGATGAAGAGAGATATTGTTGAGTATGTAGCACGGTGTCTTAACTACCAACGGGTCAAGTATGAGCACCAAAGACCAGGTGGATTACTTCAGAGGTTACATATTCCGGAGTGGAAGTGGGAGCGGATCACCATGGATTTTGTAGTTGGGCTTCCACGGACTGTGAAGGGGTTCAATGCTATTTGGGTCATTGTGGATCTACTGACCAAGTCCGCTCACTTCATTCCTGTCAGTACTACTTATACTTCGGAGCGGTTAGCTGGTATCTACATCAGGGAGATTGTCTGATTGCATGGAGTTATGGTTTCTATTATTTCTGACAGAGGTACTCAGTTCACATCTCAGTTTTGGAGAGTCGTGCAGAGAGGTATGGGTACTTAGGTAGAGTTGAGCACTGCATTTCATCCTCAGACCGACGGGTAGTCGGAGCAGACTATTCAAATTTTAGAGGACATGTTGTGTGCCTGTGTGATTGATTTTGGGGGTTCATGGGACCAGTTTCTACCACTCGCGGAGTTTGCATATAATAATAGCTACAGTCCAGTATTCAGATGGCCCCGTATGAGGCTTTATATGGTAGGAGGTGTAGATCTCCCGTTGGTTGGTTTGAGCCGAGTGAGGCCAGGCTATTGGGCACAAATTTGGTTCAGGATGCATTGGAGAAGGTGAAGTTGATTCAGGAGCGACTTCGCACGGCGCAGTCTAGGAAGAAGAGCTATGCGGACCAGAAGGTCCGGGATGTGTCTTTCATGGTAGGAGAGAAGGTACTGCTGAAGGTGTCACCCATGAAGGGTGTTATGAGGTTCGGGAAGAGGGGAAAGCTGAGTCCCTGGTTCATTGGGCTTTTTGAGGTACTTCAGTGGGTTGGAGAACTGGCTTATAGACTTGCCTTGCCACCCAGTTTATGGAGTGTTCATCCGATATTCCATGTGTCGATGCTCCAGAAGTATATTGGAGACCCGTCTCATGTGTTAGACTTCAACATAATTCAGCTCGAGGGTGATATGTCATATGAGGTAGAGTTAGTGGCCATTTTGGGTCGTCAGGTCAGAAAGTTGAGGTCTAAGGGTATAGCTTCAGTGAAGGTGCAGTGGAGAGGTTAGCTAGTGGAGGAGGCTACTTTGGAGACCGAGGGGGAGATGCGGAGCAGATATCCTCACTTGTTTGAAACTCCAGGTATATTTCTAGACCCGTTCGAGGACGAACATTTGTTTAAGAGGGGGAGAATGTAACGACCCGGACGGTCGTTTCGTAGAATCTGCATTATTATTACTGTTTTTGCCTTGTCATTCATTGGTTACACTGTTTATGATGTGTTGGATTTGGTTGGCTCGGGTTCAGAAGGGTTGTAGTGAGAATTGGGACACTTAGTCTCTAAAAGTAGCCTTATAGTTGGAAAAGCCAACTAGGAGTTGACTTATTGGTAAACGACCTTGGAATATGTATTTTATGGCTCGGATAGCTTCGTTAGGTGATTTGGGACTTAAGAGTGTGTTCGGAATGTTTTTGTGATGCCCGGTGTAGAATTAGCCTTGAATTGGTGAAAGTTAGTTTTTAGCGATTTCCGAGCGGCAGTGGAAAATAAGCTATCGGGGTCAGAATGGAATTCCGACAGTTGGAGCGGGTTCGTAATGTCATTTTGGATATGTGTGCAAAATTTCAGGTCAATCGGATGTGTTTTGGTTTGTTTCGGCATCGTTGGTGTAATTTAGGAATTTCAAAGTTCATAGGCTTGAATTTGGTGTGATTTTGGTGTTTTTGCGTTGTTTTTGGTATTTCTAGGGCTCGACTAAGTTTGAATGATCATTTATGATGTGTTGGTATGTTTGTTTGGGGTCCCGAGGGGCTCGGGATTGATTTCAGTGGTTAACGGGAATTTTTAGAGTTAACAAAATGCTGGTGTTTCTGCTACTGTGATTTCCGCACCTGCGGGTATTTGACCGCAGGTGCGAGCCGCAGGAGCGGCCAGTAAGGTCGCAGGTGCGGGTTCTGAGGCTTGGAGGAAGATCCGCAGAAGCGGTTGTGTGGGCCGCATATGCGAGCCGCATGTGCGACACCTGGGCCTCAGGTGCGAGAATTGTCCGGTTAATGAATATTCGCAGGTGCGGTCCCCTAGAGCGCAGGTGCGGACCGCAAGTGCGATGGTAAAGGCAGCAAGTGCGAAAAGCCTGGGCAGAAAGTATAAAAAGGGGACTTAACGATTTTTAGTCTTCTTTTCACCATTGTTGTGCGGGTTCCGAGCTTTTGGAGGGTTTTTAAAGAGGAAAACGATTGTTCTTCATTGAGGTAAGGTTTCTTGACTCTATAACTCAATTATATGTGATTAAGGACCTAATTAGTAGTGTTTAACTAGAAAAAATCAGTGGAAAAAGGGAGAACTAGGACTTGAGTTTAAGAGACCTTCTAGGGGTGATTTGAGGGGTCATTTGGACTCCGATTTTAGCGTTCTTTATATGTATAGACTTGTGAGATGATGAGGATCGTTTTGGTATAAATTTTGTCGAGTTTCGAGACGTGGCCCGGGGGTCAGATTTTGGCTAATTTCGAGAATTGTGCATAAAGTTGATATTTTTCTATTGGGTTTCATCCCCCTAGCATATCTTGATGTGAGAAATCTGAACTTGATATATTTGGAGCACTCAGAAGTTGATTCGAGGGGAAAGCCTGTTGTGGAGTAGCTTTTTGGGCTAGTTTGAGGTAAGTAATGTCTTTAAATCTTGTTCCTAACTTCATAGCCTCTGAGACATAAGTACAGACGTCTCCGTACCGCTCCTTCAAGCTCTACCAAGCTTGTTCGTGAATTGTGAGAACTAAGAAACCTAGGGCTCTGATACCAACTTTTCATGACCCAAATTCCTAACCCTCGGGATCGTGATGACGCCTAACACCACACATGCTAGGCAAGCCAATTTTAGAACTTAATTAACCTTTTTCACTTGAATACTTACTTAAACATAAATAAACAATTTAAAAACAAATGATGAATCCAATAATTCCCAACAACTGATGTCATAAATAATATTTGGGATAATAAACGAACCACGAGCTAATAATAATAACTATAAACTACCCAGGGATTTGGTGTCACAATTTCACGAACTACTATAGAGTACTACAAATAAATGGGCTGAAAGAAAATGTGTTTCTGTTTTGAATGAACTAAAAACAGTGTCTAACTAAAATAGGAGAAGACTCCAGGAATCTGCGGACGCCAGCGGATCTACCTCGTGTTCCCGGGAAAATGATGCTCAACTATGCTCAAAGGATCAGCTTTGACCAGTACTTGGATCTGCACAAAAGAGTGTAGATGTAGTATTAGTACAACCGATCCCACGTACTGAGTAAGTGCCGAGCCTAACCTCGACGAAGTAGTGACGAGGCTACGGCGGGGCATTTATAACATAACCTGTGAATATTGTAACATAAAACAGGAAAATAATTCTAAACTAAAAAAAACAATAAACTGAAATAACAATTAAAATAATCTCAGCCACCTATTTTAGGTCTTAGCTATAAACAATTCTCACATAGTTTCGACATTTCCAATTTCACTTTTAAGATAACCTTAGGTGCCAAATATGAGATAAACAGTATAGTAAAATAGAAAGATTTTCGTTCCTTGTGTTTAAAATTAGTAAATCATAAATATTGTCCCTTATTACTCCTTTCTGCGGCGCGCAACCCGCTCCCACCTGTCCTCCCTTTTCTCAGTCCAAAATTTGCCCTTAGCGATCGCGGAAAATGATTCGCGATCGCGATGAATAAATGCCCAGCTCTTCCAGACATCATTTAGTATAATGGATATAACGTTTTGTACAAAACTCCAAATTGCAAAAGGTTTGAATTTTTGAAACTTAGACACCAAGAGATACAACTTTTATTCTTTGATTATTTCCCAATTCCTTATAGATTATTAGATATAAGCCGCCAAAGTTAGCCCTATGCAACACAATGCAATTTCCAAACTCTTCCCGGATAGGTTGTAGTGTATCAACCATAACTATTTAGAAACAACTCTGAATGCCAAATAGTTTACTTTTCTAAAATCTAGACACAAAGTGCTACAACTTTTATTTTTGGATCATCTCCAGATTCCTTATAGATTGCAAGTTACAAGCTTCCAAAGTCGGGTTAGAGCAATAGAAAATTGCCTCCACGCAATCGCGAATGGCCTTCCACGATCGCGGTTCACTGGCCATTTTCTCTCATTTTACTTATCGCGATCGCGGCCAATTCCCCTCGATCGCGTAGCACACTGCTTAGCATAAACCAGTAGCTTAAAATGACATAGAAATGGTCAGATACCCCTAGAAACTCACCCGATCCCTCGGGACCCCGACCAATCATACCAACACATCTCATAACATCATATAAACTTAGTCGAGCCTTCTAATCACTCAACACAAAATTAAAAATACCAAATTACCCTCGGATTCAATCCTAAGAACTTCTAAACTTTCGGATTCCGCAAACAACGCCAAAACCTACCAATCCTCGTCCGAATAACCTCAAACGTTGCACACAGGTCACAAATGACACTACGAACTTACTCCAATTTCCGGAATTCCATTCCGACCCTGATATCTAATTTTCCATTGCCGATCGAAAATCGGCAAATTTTCAATTTCGCCAATTCAAGCATAATTCTACCACGGACGAACATTCTGAATCATAAAAACCCTAATCCGAGATCGTTTACTCATAAGTCAACTTCCGATTGACTTTTCCAACTAAATTTCCAAATTAAGAGACTAAGTGTCTCATTCCCTTCCATAATCACTCCGAACCCGGACCAACCAAACCAAAGCAACATAATAAGACTGAACAACACATAGGGAAGCAGAAATGGGGGAAACATGCTATTACTCTCGGAACGACCGGCCGGGTCGTTACATTTGTCAATAGTCCTGAAGGGCAAAATCATCTTTTTAAAAGGCTTTTAACAAAAAAATAAATACGGATGCAAACGGAAAACAAAATGGGTATAAGTTAAAAGGGGGCGACCAAATAGGGCGCCCCATGCAACTTTTACAAAACCAATTATGTGGGCCACGAGCCACAATATATATATATATATATATATATATATATATATATATATATGAGGGCTTTTAGGTAAGATTGAATTACTAAAATGCCCATCAAAAGTTTGAACTGACATTTTTTCCCTTCAATGAATCACTATTTTAATAATAATAATATACAAAATAGTAAATATATTTCATAATAAATAATGTACTTTTAAGAATCATAGAGAAAGGCAACCCGTGAATGGTCAGTTTTTAGTTTTTACCAAGACCTTTGGTGTTCTAGCAAAGATGTATCTAAGAGAATTAATTTTTATATGGTAATGAATAATTACTAATGATGCCTTGGATATTGTAATGAATAGGAGTAATTATCGTTGAAACCAAAAGCAAGTCATCTTTGTGGTTTTCTCACCCGTTGAAGAAAGCCATCAGTTTCACAATTAAATTACTAATGAATTATCTCATCGGCGAAAGAAATCCATTAATAACCAGTTAAAGTTTGATATAACTAAAGTTTGTTCGATTTAATTTCTACAACTATCAATAATTTATTTAATAACTCAATTAACCAAAGAATAGACAAAGCGGCTAAATATATTTTAGATAGATAGAGCCTTTGAAAAATATATTGTTGTTATCATATAATTTAGAGTTTTTACCTTTTTAGAGTTGTGTGAAGTAAATCTATGATGATTCGCTTATATCAACTACTCTATAACTGTAAGTGTATAATGCAAAAAATCATAATTCCCAATCAGATTTGTCTTTCAATATTTCTTGTGTTTTTTGTTAGTTCAAAATTTTTATTGAAAAATAGGGAAGAAGCAAGTGATGTTGCCGGCAGATGAAGTAAACTAGATGCATGTGTTGTATATGCCAGAAAAAAGTCGAAGGTTACTATTTCATATTTTCTTTCCCTTCTCTGATCTCTCCTTAAAGTATAGTAACTTTTACTACACTATCTTTCAAGAAGTTGATTGATATTATTTGTGATATAAACCAAAGCCTCTGATGGAGTAAAAGACTGGATTTAAGTTACTGTAAATGTAGTTGTTCAGGGTCTAATGGACATGCATCCGAATTAAATTAAGGGTTTATTTATATTTTTTGTTATTTCTATCACCATAATATTTTATTTCCCTTTGAATTTAACTTTCTTTTTCTTTCGCATGATTTTTTAAATTTTATCATTACTTAGTGTATGTGTGTGTGCATAATTTACCATTTTACCCATATTAATTGGTGTATAGTGTTAATGAATTTAAGAAAATAATTTGGAATGAGTAATTAATGCTAAAGGACAAAACAAGAAAAATAATTTATTTTTCTCTTGATATGCGAAAAGTGTCACGACCTAAATTCCCAACCCTCGGGATCGTGATGACGCCTAACACCACACTTGCTAGGCAAGCCAATGTTAGAACTTAATTAACCTTTTAACTTGAATACTTACTTAAACATAAATAAACAATTTAAAAACAAATGATGAATCCAATAATTCCCAACAATTGATGTCATAAATAATATTTGGGATAATAAATGAACCACGAGCTAATAATAATAATTATAAACTACCCACGGATCTGGTGTCACAATTTCACGAACTACTATAGAGTACTACAAATAAATGGGCTGAAAGAAAATATATTTCTGTTTTGAATGAACTAATAACAGTGTCTAAATAAAATAGGAGAAGACTCCAGGAATCTGCGGACGCTAGCGGATCTACCTCGTGTCTCCGGGAAAATGATGCTCAACTATGCTCAAAGGATCAGCTTTGACCAATACCTGGATTTGCACAAAAGAGTGCAGAGTGTAGTATCAATACAACTGATCCCATGTACTGAGTAAGTGCCGAGCCTAACCTCGACGAAGTAGTGACGGGGCTACGGCGAGGCATTTATAACATAACTTGTGAATATTATAACATAAAACAGGAAAATACTTCTAAACTAAACAAAATAATAAACTGAAATAACAATTAAAATAATCCCAACCACCTATTTCAGGTCTCAACTATAAACAATTCTCACATAGTTTCGATCTTTCCAATTTCACTTTTAAGATAACCATAGGTGCCAAATATGAGATAAACAGTATAGTAAAATAGAAAGATTTTCGTTCCTTGTGTTTAAAATTAGTAAATCCTAAATATTCTCCCATATTTCTCCTTGTTACGGCGTGCAACCCGCTCCCACCTGTCTTCCCTATATATATATATATATATATATATCACCCTTATTCTTCTTGTTGCGGCGTGCAACCCGATCCCTCATGTCCACCCTTATCACTCCTTGTTGCGGCGTGCAACCCGCTCCCACCAGACAATTTCTTAACTTTATTCATAAAGGATTTCACGATACTGCCTTTCATAACAATAATTTTTCTCAACAATTTTAATCAGATAGTTGTGTTACTCATGAACCTCAATTATCATATCACAATGAAACTAACCAGAATTTATAGATTTCATATATCACAGTGAATCCAGGATTTCAACTCATACTTTCGAATTTCACAAGAAAAACAATGCTTAACAACAAGTTGATGAAAACAAATAGACATGGAGGCATAAAAATCATGCAAACAGGTAAATCAAGAATCAAATAATTGGGGATAGGGAAGGGATCATGTTTAATAATTAATTTGGTGGTGCATAGATACTCGTCACCTCACCTATACACCACACACATGCAATTCACATAACATTTATGTTGGGGATTCCTATTCCCTCAAGTCAAAGTTAACCAAGCACTTACCTCAATTCAGCAGGCCACTTACTGCTCAATCACAACTTTTCATGTAGAACTTGCCTATAATTCACTCGTATCTAATCATAATTGAGTTTAATATCATTAATTATTGTTAAAGGAATTAACTTTATTGAAAAATTATTGGTTTCCTAAGTTTTTCCAAAAATCCCTAATTCTACCATGAAAATTTCTAGATTCTAGGTTAAAATCTTGTAAAAAGTAGTGAAGGATTGAAAGAGATGAGTTAGAAATCACTTACCAATGATTTGGGGAAGAAAATATTTGGGAGAAATCGCCTCTTGAGTTCTAGGGTTTTATTATTTTTGAAAAGTGGTAAAAGAATTAAAAGTCACGCATTTTTGCGCCTCAGTCCACACCACCGCTGCCAGCGGTAAAATTCCGCTGCGACGGAATCCTGGACCTTGCCCCACCGCTGTCAGCGGAGTAAGGGGCGTGATGGTGGAAATCCTGGCTTCAACAACCGCGGTCAGCGGAGTTTCAGACGCTGCGGCGGAATGCAATTCGCGGCCGCGGAATTCTAAACGCTGCTACTCTTCTGGGTTCAGAGAACTAAACCCGCAACTTTTGAAATCCCAGTTATTTTTCTAAGTGTCAAAACACCCCGTAGCCCTACTCGAAGCTCACACGAGGCCTCGCGGCTCCAAACCAAACATGCACGCAAGTCTAAAAATATCATACGGATTTGCTCGTGCGATCAAATCATTGAAATAACATCGAAATTTACAATTTAAACCCCAAAATCCAGATTTTCCTCAAGAACACTCAAAATTCACTATTTCTTATTCGGGCGTCCAAATCACGCCAAATCAATTCTGCTTCTCATCAAATTTCACAAGTACAACTTTCACATTATAACAAACCTGTACCGGGCTCCGGAACTAAAATATGGACCCGATACCAATGAGTTCAAACAATAATCATTTTCTTCATTTCCTTTAAAATTTCAGTACAACAATTTTCTTCAAAAAATATTTTCTAAAGCTAGGGACCTCGGAATTCAATTCCGGGCATACGCCCAATTCCCATATTTTACTGCGGACCTCCCGGTATCGCCGAAACACAGATCCGGGTCCTTTCACTCAAGATGTTGACCAAAGTCAACTAAAATCAAATTTAACTCTAAAACTTTATTGTTTTCTCATATTTTCATTTAATAGCTTTCCGGTTTCACGCCCGGACTACACACACAATTCGAGGTAATTAAAAATTAATCATTTTTAAGGCTAATAAATCTGGAATAAAGTCTTAATTCATAAAATGACCCATTGGGTCATCATAAAAAATGACAAATAAAAATAAAAATTTATTGTTAGAATACTTGACAACCGAAGGAAAGGATGGAGTAATAACTAAGGAGAAAACATGCTAAACTTATTGGGATCTGTTTTGGGTTTAATAGAGTCAAGCACAAAACTACAATATGTAATTTCTATATTTTTTTTCTATTCTTTTTCGAATACCAACATCAACCAATTACTTTGATATCGTTTAAAAGGTTTCCTTACTCATATGTAAACGACACTTATGAAAATGATATTAAAAAGTTCCGATAGCTATTTTAGAAAAAAAAAAGAAGAGAAATCATGATTCTGTATACTGTTGGAAAGACCCTCAGATCTCTTTCTCTCTCTTTTTTTCTCTCCTTTTTTCCCCCTCATATTCCTCTAGTAATTTCTATTAAGAAAAATAAACATATTAAGACATAACGAGATACCTAGTGTTAATTCTTGTGCGCGGTAGTATAAATACTTTTAGTTGATCATTATAATTGTTTTTACATAATTACATTGATCAGAAGATATATATAAGATGAAACACGTATAAAGTTTTGTCACATAACGTTATTTTAATTTTAATATTTCTAAAATAGAATATTTCATACATGCATTAGAATCTCATTCATACTTTTTCTTGCTAATATATACTTCTATTGCATGTATAGTCGTCTTGTTTATCCTTTTCACGAACTAAAGGAAACCATACAATGCCTTATATGACTTATTAGTAGTGTGAAGACGACGACAACAACAAAAGAAAAACTAATATTGTGTCAAAATAATTAAACTCAAATTAACTTGAAAATATAACAAGTTTGTGACCACTTAATTATACTATAATACTATAAGACTTTAGTCACCTATTATTTACTGATCATTTTCAATAAATAAAAAGATATTTTTTCCTTTTAATTTTTATTTTGCAACTTAAAAGTATTTTTTGTAATATGCAAAAAATTTAATTATTTATGTGGAATCACGCACAACGCGCGTGCCCAGAAACTAGTATATATATATATATATATATATATATGTGTGTGTGTGTGTGTGTGTGTGTGTGTGTGAGAGAGAGAGAGAGAGAGACATTAGTCTAATAGATTACTAGCAAACACAAAAAAGGAGAGCAATATTTCATCCATTAAAAGTATAATAAAAATAAACTAATCAAAAATACTTCCATGTGCTTATGACATAACCAATACCAACATATCATCTTTATCAAATACTCGTGGACTAGTGAATCATCTTCTGACAAGTGTGTCTTAACATTTTCATTTTCATATAAATTTATAATAATATACAATGTTAATTAGTTAAACATTAAGAAATAATTTTAAGAACTAAAAGTCTTTAAATTCACATAAAAAATATTACTAGTTTGAGTATGGACTAGTTTAAATTCATGGCCACGAGTTTACTTGGACCGGATTAAAAATATCGTTTTTAAATAAGCTCCAGAAATTTAGTCTAGCCTATTAAATTACAGGTCGAGCCGGGCCAATGGCCCAAGCTCATATTGACGATCTATTCAAATGTTCCTACTCTCAAATGGAGTAATATATCTTATCACTTCTTTTGGTAACGGTCAAATATCAAACTAATACAGATGATTTCAAACATATATGATACAAAAGATGCAAAAGGTAATTTGTATACGGATTATTGAAACTCTCTCTCTAAACTCTCTCGGCTCATGTTAACCAAGGAGTGCTAACTTGCGCAGTTAGCAATGGCGAGACAGAGGAAGAAGAGAAACACAGCAAAAGCAACAAATTCAGATGATGCGGATAAGCTAAATGATGAGGATACGAGAATGGTTACACCAGCAGTAGGTATTCAGCAGAATTTGGAACCGGTGCAACTGTTCCATTGAATGAAAGGTATGAGTAGTGCACCAAATGTTCTGCATGGACAAGATAAGATGGAATCAGAGGAGAGGATCACAATTCAAGCTCCAGTAGCTCCGACAACGAAGACTCCGGCAGATCTAACAATGAATGAAACAGAAATGGCGATGGCAGCAAGGAAATTGACATTCTCGACTGGTATTGATGCTACAAAACCAACTCTAGTTGCGGTGGTACAAGGTAATAGATTAATACAATAGGGTTTGAAATTGAGCTATTATCCTCCTACTGTTAAGGATGGTAGGAAAATAATGAGATTGAACCAGATAGAGGTGGAGGAACAGAAGAGGAGATGGAAAACTAGCTTAATTGGCTATGTTTTAGGGGGAATACCTCAATTCAAAGATATGCTCAAATTTTGTGTATGGTGTTTGGCAATTTGTGTCAACTCCACAGGTATTAATGCATGATGAAGGCTATTTCATTTTTAAATTTGACTATGATGAAGACTGATACTTAGTCATGCAGAATGGACCTTACACATTTAACAATAGGCCTATGATTCTGAAGAATTGGGAGGCTGATTTTAAAATGAGTAAGGAGTCGATGACAAATGTACTAGTGTGGGTAACTTTTCCTAGGTTTCCTATACAGTTTTGGACATGAGAAAATCTGGGGAGAATTGCATGTTCTATAGGGAAGCCAATTTGTACTGATAAACTAACAACACAAGAAGCTAGAATTTCATATAATCGAATGCTGATTGAGATGGATATATCCCAAACATTACCTGAGTCTGTGTTGATAGAGATCTCTGAAGGAGAAATAAGAGAGAAACGTTTGAATTATGATTGGCATCATTCTTTTTGCCAAGATTTCTTTACCATAGGTCATAATACAGGTGAGTGCAATACTCAGATAGAGGTGAATAAGGATGAAAAGGGGAAGAAGGATGGAAAGAAGAAGGGTAAAAGAATAGTTACAAAATGGATTGCCAAGCCTAAAGTAATGGGAGACATACAGAATCAAGAGACCACAATATAGGGCAACAAAGAGACTGAGATAAGTGTACCACCAAACAACAATGATGAAATAATGTAGAAGGAGACTGAATTTCAGATTGCCAAGTCAAAGGGCAAACAAGTGCAGAATTCAAAAGAGAGGAGCATACTGAGAAAACGTATACCTGAAGTTGAAGTTAATGCAATGTTGCAGAAGAATAGGTTTACTGCATTAAGAATTCAGGAAAGAGAGGATTCTAGCTTAGCATCAAATGTGGAAAGGATACCATTGGTTCAACCCCGATGATTATTTGTTCATGGAACATAAGAGGGCTTAATAAGCCCTATAAGCAGAAAGAACTCAAGACTTATCTGCTTAAGAATAAAATCACAATGATTGGGTGTCTTGAGACCAAAGTAAAATAGTGGAATGAAAAAAGAGTAAGAAGGAAGATGGGAAGTGAATGGGATGTATACTCTAACTATTCATATGCTCCCAATGGGAGAATATGGATTCTGTGGAATGCCCAACAAGTGGAAGTAAACATAATGCAAGAAGGAGCTCAAATGGTACATTGTGAGATCAAAGATAGAAATTCAACCTTTAAATGTTGGATTACTTTTGTCTATGACTTTAATACAGTGAATGAAAGGAAAGAAATATGGTAGTAATTAAGGCAGATAAATAGTACTATGGTGGAGGCTTGGGTGATATTAGGAGACTTTAACACTATGTATCCACTAATGATAGATTGAATGGTAATCTTGTACTTATGAGTGAGGTGACTGACTTCCAAAACTGTGTTGATGATATAGGGCTGGGGTTGTTGAACAGAAAAGGATGTCAATGGTCTTGGTGCAATAAAAGAGATACTAATGATAGAATATATAGCAATATTGATTGGGCATTGGGAAACTCTTTCTGGTTTATGCAGTATGGTTATATAGAGGCAGTATATGATAATTATGGGGTTTCTGATCACTCTTCCATAGTATTGTGTACTGATACAATAAGAAACCACTTACCAAAACCATTCAGATTACTAAATGTACTCTTGCAGGAAGAAGAATTCAAAAAGATAGTTCAGGAGGTGTGGGACCAAAAGGTGAATGGATACACAATGTATTCAATTTGGCGAAAACTGAGGAATCTGGGAAGCAAGGCAAGAGGAATGAATAAAGCAACAATTCAATAGAAACTAAGGTGGACAGGCTGAAGGTTGAACTACTAGAGGTGCATCAGAAGATAGGAAAGGACTTATTTAATAATACTTTGATAATGGAAGAGAAAGAATTATTGCTACAAGTGGAGAAATGACAAGGTGTGCAAGAAAGAGTATACATACAGAAATCTAGAGCAGTATGGATTACAACAGGGGACTCAAACACAAAATTCTTCCATGGATATTTGAAGGCAAGGCAAGCTAGAAACAAAATATCTACTATTTGTAAGGAAACTGGACAGAAACTGCCAGATCCTATACTAGTAGAACAAGAGTTTACTGCATTCTTTGAGGGATTACTGGGAACAAGGGCTGCTGAATTGCCCTGCCTTGATGTGAATATAGCCAGAAATGGACCATGTTTAAAGAGAGAACAACAACTGGAGTTGATCAAGAAAGTGACAGATACTGAGATACTTGAGGGGTTGAAACAACTACCAAGAGACAAAGCACCTGGTATTTATGGTTTCCCAGTAGAATTTTGTAAAGACTACTGGCATATAGTTGGAGCAGAAGTGATTAAAGCAGTTACAGAATTCTTCAATACAGGAAAAATATTAAAGAGTGTGTGTAGTGATACTATTACACTGGTACCCAAGGTAGCTAGTCCTTCTTTTGTTAAAGAGTTCAGACCTATAGCTTTTTGTACTACTGTATATAAGTTTATATCCAAAATACTTAAAACTAGACTAAATTCAGTGGTGGACTTCATTGTTGGACCAGCTCAGTCAGCATTCATTGAAGGAAGAAGCATACTTGACAATGTGATCATAGCTCATGAACTGGTGAAAGGATATAACAAGAAAGGAGTGTCCCCAAGATGCATCATTAAAGTAGATATAAGAAAGGCCTATGACTCTGTTGAATGGCCATTTTTGCATATGGTACTATTGGAGTATGGATTCCCTAACAAGATGGTGCATCTGATCATGGAGTGTGTAACTAATGCTAGCTACTCTATTCTGATTAATGGAGGTCTTACAAAGAGGTTTAAAGCAAATAAGGGATTGAGGCAAGGGCATCATATGTACCCATACCTATTTGTACTAGTGATGGAGTATCTAAACAGAACCTTGAAGACCCTTAAAGATGTTCCTGACTTCAATTTTCATCCAAGTGTGTAAAGCTGAATCTCACTCACATTTGTTTTGCAGATGATTTGATAATGTGTTGCAGGGCTGACAGGTTATCTATCCAATTACTTCTAGATAAATTCAATCATTTATCTAAGGTGACAAGTCTTATGGCCAATTTAGAGAAGAGTTCTATCTATGTGGCTGGAGTAAGTCGGGAATTCAAGGAGATAATATGCTCAGAATATCAATTCAAACTGGCGGCCTTACCTTTTAAATATTTGGGGGTACCATTATCCTCAAGGAAGTTATCCATTCACCAATGTTTACCACTGGTGGAAAAGATAACAAACAGGATAAAGTGTTGGACTTCAAAACTGTTATCATATAGTGGTCGATTGCAGCTAATTAAAAGTGTTCTGTTTGAAATGAAAACATACTGGGGGCAAGTGTTCATAATCCCTAAGAAGATTATCAAACTAGTGAACACTGTGTATAGAACTCTTTTGTGGACAGGAAGCTATAGCCCTTCGAAGAGAGCTTTAATTGCATGAGATAGAATCTGTATGCCTACATCTGCTGGAGGTATGAATGTGGTCAACTTTGAATGGTGGAACAAGGCAGTTATATGTAAATTGATGTGGGCAATACACATGAAAAAGGATGCCTTGTGGATCATATGGATACATTCTATATATATCAAGAAGGAGGAATTTATTAAAATGCAGACTCCTAATCAAGCGTGTTGGCTAGTTAGGAAAATCTTTGATATTCGAGAGTGGTACAGGAAGATTGATTCAATTGCAAATGTGTATAAGTTCTGTAAAAAAGGCAAATTCAGTATACACAAAATGTACACTCTATCAAGGCCTCAATATCCAAAAGTTGGATGGAAAGAATTACTACTTCAAACCAGTTTTCCCAGGCATAATTTTGTTCTGTGGCTAGCTTTGAATCACAGACTTACTACTGTGGATAGACTTGCAACATGGGGGATACAGGTTGATCATGAATGTGTGCTATGTAAGAGAGGTCAGATTGAAAATATGGAGTACTTGTACTTTGAATGCCAATATACAAGATATATTTGGAGCAAGCTACTTACATGGATAGGAGAAAATCATCAGATTGGTACATGGATAGAAGAGATCACATGGCTTACTACACGAGCAAGGAATAGTCGAACTCATAACAGTATATTGGTATTTCTGTTTGCATCAGTAATCTACCAAGTCTGGATAGAAAAGAACCTACGAAGATTTCAAGGGAAGGAGATGGATGTGAATATGAAGATAAGAGATATTGTCCTCAATTACACATTAAGGGACAACAAAAGGTGAAATGGAAGAATCAACTGGATCAGTTAAATAACTTTCCATAGTAAAAATGTATGTAAGCAGAATTGAGTCTGTAATGGGTGCTAATGTTTTTGTAATAGTCATAAATGTTCTTTAAAGTTAGTTAAAATAGTTATATTGATGTAACGAGTCTAACTCTTGAGTCTAAAAGAGTTAGAGGTACTGTGTATGGGTTCTTGGTTGAATAAAGTTTGATATTTGACCCCAAAAAAAAGATGCAATAAATATGACATTAAGCATTGGAGATCCTGGAGGAAGATTATGGGGGAGGTTATGAAGGTATGGGAGTTACAATCATAAGTATTGGAATAGTGGGAGTTATGGAGATAATGAGAAGAGTAGTGAGGTAGCTTCTTTAGGAGCTATAAACATTGTCACGATCCAAACCGGTGGGCCGCGAGGGGCACCTGGTTCTTTACTCAACCAAGTACCAACGTAACATATTGTTCTTATTACATCATCATAGGTAAGTGGGACACAAGGAGCGTCGTGAGATAATAAAGTAAACATGAGGGAATACCCGACATAGAACGACCCAACCCGATATAGAAACTCATATTTGTGACATACGGGCCTATAAGGCCAATGTGATCCATTATATACTTAACATATAGGCCGACAAGGCCATACAAGATTCCGTATATATGACATCTGTCTACACGCCTCTAAGAGTACATACTTATCATAAAGGTCGGAACATGTCCCCACCATACCAAACAATACACGTCTAAATCATACTGGCCAAACAAGAAACTCCGGAGTGAATGGAGCACACCAACATCTTCTGTTGAGCTGATAGCCTACTTGGAGGACTCTCGACCTGTCTATCAGGACCTGCGGGCATGAAATGCAACGTTCCCTGGCAAAAGGGACGTTAGTACAAATAATGTACCGAGTATGTAAGGATTAAAAATCAGTAAATAATAGTCAATAGACATGGAGTAAAAGACTCGACATGTATATCTGAATATCTCTGTGAATCATTTAATATTATATTGTCATGCATATGTGTTTAAATGTCATACCATGCATGGGTATATGCGTTCATAACATCATCAAGCCTCTGAGGGCATCCCATCATATCATCTCGGCCATTGTGGGCAAATCATCAACGTATACCAACTGATCAGGTGGTGCTGCGTATATAACGTCGTATCCTTTTCCGATATCCATATACATATAATATACATATATACGCGTATATAATGCCATCTGGTCATGGGTCAATGTACATGTATAAATTAATGCAATGCACGAGAAGTACGCCAATAAAATCTCTCCGAATATGATAAAACCATTATGCCTTTGAGTAATATCATGAAGTAAACTTTTTCAACTTACATATTTTCTGAGACCCATGAACAGATGAAAGAACAATAAGACATATGGAAATCAAGAACATAAACATCTCTAGCATTTCTATAAATAGAGTCATTTATGAAAGTTGTGCATTTGCTCGTTTCATTTGTATCGTATGGATCATGCCAAAAAGAAAGAAGGGATAGACTTAACATACCCGGAGTAGGAAAAATTCCGTATGGTATTCTTGAGAAAGATTTCACCGTACTCCCCTAGAGTTGCAAAATCCCATTGTTATTACGCAATGCAATTTCGTATGAATTTCTTTGAAAATCTAAGACTGCAGTCTCTATAGTAGCATCAGGTCTCATATGAACTTCAAAAATTCCCATACCCATATTCCTTGTTTTTTCTTTCTGTATATTCCTTGCCAAAAAATGAATTTGATCATAATGTTGTTGTGACTTTTGCTGAAGCTTTCATCGTATATATGTAATTTCAAAGATTAGAATTATGCCTTTTCACTTTGTAAACTAAGAAAGGCCTTATTAATCAGATCTTTACACCCAAAAATGAGATATGAATGTAGTAGTGCCACCATCTCCTTAGGTATAAGATTGTTGGCAATTTGTTGTCACACTTACATACCCCCACGTGTATAGTTTCCCCCTTATGATTATCCAACAAGTTATATTTAAATATTTATCCACAAATCCAATATTTAACCAAACTTAGATGTGAAGTCATTTCTAAACTCTGTAGCCTCTGGGGGATAAGCATATACGTCTCCGTACTGATCCCTCACACTCTACTAAGCTTGTCCGTGAATTGTGAGACCTAAGCAACGTAGTGCTCTGATATCAACTTGTCACGACCCGAATTTCCCACCGTCGGGACCGTGATGGCGCCTAACATTGAACCCTCTAGGCAAGCCAACATTACTGGTTATTTTATCTTGTTTCTTTATTTTTTTCAATTAGCAAGTGATATACAAGTTCAACGGAAATAGAAGTGCGGAAGAACCAGAATCTAACGACTCAATTAAATACTATTACGAAATTCATAATAACTACTCCCAGAATTGGTGTCACAATTTCACGAATTGTCTATGAATACTACAAATAGAGGTTTGAACAAAACAAAATACATCTGTCTCAAAAATACATAAGAACAAGAAAGAAATAGGATAGAAGATGACGCCAAGGCCTGCAGAAGCCTGCAGGACTACCTCGGGTCTCCACTGGACTGAAAGCAGCAACCTCGATCTAGGGTCTGAAAGGTCAAGTACCGGGATCTGCACAAAAGTGCAGAGTGTAGCATCAGTACAACCGACCCCATGTATTGAGTAAGTGTCGAGCCTAACCTCAGCGAAGTAGTGACGAGGCTAGGACACAACAACCATATAAACCTATGCAATTTAATCATATACAAAAAGCAATAATAACAACAAGAAATAGGCAGTTGAATTCAAAAGAAAGGGGAAACATGTTGAGGGGAGGGAATATCGAGTGATGGAAATAACGAAGTAAAGCGACAGAATAAATATCAATTCAACACAACAGGAATAGTAACACAAAAGCAAGTGCACGGCATCACCCTTCGTGCTTTTACTCTCATCCTCACCATAAATCAATAGAATCCGTACGGCATCACCCTTCATGCTTTTACTCTCATCCTCACCATAAATTAATAGAAACGGCACGATATCACCCTTCGTGCTTTTACTCTCTCATAATCATGGCACGACATCACCCTTCGTGCTTTTACACTCACTCACAATATCATGCACGGCATCACCCTTCATGTTTCAGCACTCTTCCTCACCCAAACAATCCAATAACAACAATCCGGCAAGGAAATCAACAATATAAACAATAATAAAAACCATAACGTCCCGGCAAGTGAGCCAACAGTAGAATCAATATCATCCCGGCAAGGGAAACAACTATAACCAATATCACTTAGTTACTTAACTTCACGTAATAATTTTTCAACTTGAACCAATTCTCAACAATGATTAATACCAAGTAAATACCATCAACATGGATAATTATCAAGTTAAACTCAAGTAATGCTTAATGAAAAATCACATAAATCACAATATTCGACTCACGGGTATGCTTGACACCAACATATAGATACTCGTCACCACACCTATACGTTGAACATAACATTAACACGTAGCAAATAAGACACAATACATATTCTCTCAAGCTAAGGTTAACCAAACACTTATATCGGATTCCACGGCCAACTCAACCCTCAATTACCGCTTTCCCTTTGGAATTCGCCTCCAATACACTTGTATCTAGACATAATTAACTTAACAATATCAATAAATGCTAAATAATTCAACCCCAATGCTTAATTATAGGTTTTCTATCATTTTTCCAAGAAAGTCAAAAATCGACCCCGGGCCCGCTTGGTCAAAACACGAGGTTCGGACCAAAACCCGATCACCCACGAGCCCGAATATGTAATTAGTTTCAGAATCCGACCCCAAATCGAGGTCTAAATTCCCAAATTTGCATAATCCCTAATTTTCCTAAAATCCCTAATTTCTACCCTTAAAGAACAAGATTTAGGCCTAGAAATCTAATGGGTGTTGATGAAAAATGAAGAAAACGAGTCTAAGAACACAAACCTATGATTCGGTGGTGAAATCCTTCTTCAAAATTCGCCCAAGGTCGGATTCTATGGAAGGAGATATGAAAATATGGTCTTTTTCCCGTTTTTGCTACTGTTTTAAAACACCGGACAGACCTTCTTCGCGTTCGCGAGAGGTCTGTCGCATTCGCGGAGCATTGCGGCCAAAAGACCTACGCGTTCGCGATGGTATTTCCCCCCTGACCATCGCGTTCGCGGGCCTGGGACCGCGTTCGTGAAGAAGAACTCAAGGACTCCCCAGCCCCCCTCAAGTACACTACGCGTTCGCGTGTGGCCATTCGTGTTCGCGTAGATCATTCTCCCCAGCGCTACGCGTTCGCGACCAAGGCCTCGCGTTCGCGTAGAAGAAATCCCTCCCCAGCCCAGCTTGTACATTTTGTTAGCATGGGTTGTACCGCGAATGCGAAGAACACAATACCTGGACACCAGCAACAACAACTTCACCAGATTTTCTAAGTCCAAAACACCCCGAAACCTATCCGAAACTCACCCGAGCCCTGGGAGCTCCAAACCAAACATGCATACCATCCTAAAAACATCCTACTGACTTACTCGTGCGATCAAATTTCCAAAATAACATCTTCAACAATGAATTAAGCATTAAAATCAAAGAAAAATCTCAAGAACTTTCAAAGTTGTAAATTTAACTAGGGGTCCGAATCACGTCATATGACCTTCGTTTCTTACCAAATTTTACAGGCACCACTCAAATACTATATTAAACCTGTACCGGGCTCCGAAAACAAAAAACGGGTCCGATACCATCAATTTCCAATATAGCCAAATTTCCAAAAACTCTTATAATTTCAGTTAAACAATTTCTTTCAAAAATTCATTTCTCGCGCTTGGGACCTCGGAATTCAATTCCGGGCATATGCCCAAGTCCCATATTTTCCTACGGACCCTTCGGGACTGTCAAATTATGGGCCTGGGTCTGTTTACCAAAAATATTGACTGAAGTTAACTTAAATTAAATTTTAAAGGAAAATTTAGCAATTTTCTCAGTTTTTCATATTAAAGCTTTCTGGATATATGTCCGGACTGCACATGCAAAACAAGGTGAGACAAAAGGAGGTTTTCAAGGCCTCGGAACACAATTTTGACTTTTAAAACAAGGGATGACGTTTTGGGTCATCACATTCTCCACCTCTAACACAAACGTTCGTCCTCGAATGGACATAGAAAAGTACCTGAATTGGGGAAAAGATGGGGATACCGGCTTCGCATATCGGACTCAGACTCCCAGGTAGTTGCCTCGGTAGGATGACCTCTCCACTGAACACGAACCGAAGGATAACTCTTCGATCTCAACTGACGAACCTGCCGATCTAAAATGGCTACTTGCTCCTCCTCATAGGTCAAATCCTTGTCCAACTGGACACTGCTGATGTCTAACACATGGGATGGATTGTCGTGATACTTACGAAGCATAAACACATCAAACACTAGATGCTCAACTGATAAACTCGGTGGAAATGCAAGTCTGTAAGCCACATGTCCCACTTTGTCAAGGATCTCAAAAGGACCGATGTACCTAGGGCTTAGCTTTCCCTTCTTCCCAAATCTGATCACCCCCTTCATGGGCGAAACCCGAAGCAACACCCGCTCTCCAACTATAAATGCCATGTCACGAACTCTACGGTCGGCATAACTCTTCTGTCTGGACTGAGTTGTACGATATCTATCCTGTATAATCTTAACCTTATCCAAGGCATCCTACACTAAGTCTGTACCCAACAACCGAGCCTCTCTCGGCTCAAACCACCCAACAGGCGACCGATAAGGCCTACCATATAATGCCTCATAGGGAGCCATATGAATGCTCGACTGATAGATGTTGTTGTAGGAAAACTCAGCTAATGGCAAGAACTGATCCCAAGAACCTCCAAAGTCAATGACACAGGCACGCAGCATATCCTCCAAAATCTAAATAGTACGTTTGGATTGTCCGTCTGTCTGAGGATGAAATACTGTGCTCAACTCGACCCGAGTTCCCAACTCACGCTGAACTGCCCTCCAGAAATGCGAGGTAAACTACGTACCTCGATCAAAAATAATAGACACGGGCACACCAAAAAGACGAACAATCTCCCTTACGTAGATCTCTGCTAGTCTCTCCGAAGAATAGGAAACTTCCACAGGAATGAAATGCGCTGACTTGGTCAGCCTATCCACAATAATCCATACAGCATTGAACTTCCTCTTAGTCCGTGGGTGTCCAACACTAAAATCCATGGTGATTCGCTCCCACTTCTACTCAAGAATCTCAATCTGCTGCAACAATCCACCAGGTCTCTGATGTTCGTATTTTACCTGCTGACAATTCAAACACCGAGCCACATACGCCACAATATCCTTCTTCATCCTCCTCCACCAATAATGCTGCCGCAAATCGTGATACATCTTTGCGACTCCCGGATGAATGGAGTACCGGTAACTATAGGCCTCCTCTAAAATCAACTCACGAAGTCCATCAATATTAGGCATACAAATACGACCCTGCATCCGTAAAACTCCATCATCACCAACTATAACCTGCTTGGCATCACCGTGCCGCACCGTGTCCTAAGGACAAGTAGATGAGGATCATCATACTGCCGATCTCGAATACGATCAAATAAAGAGGAACGAGAAACTAAATAAGCTTGAACACGGCCGGGCTCAGAAACATCCAATCTCATGAACTGATTGGCTAAAGCTTGAACATCCAAAGCAAGCGATCTCTCCCTAACCGGAATATATGCAAGGCTACCCATAATGGCTGACTTTCTTCTCAAAGTATCGACCACCACATTGGCCTTCCCCAGATGATACAAGATGGTGATGTCATAGTCTTTCAACAGCTCCAACCATCTCCTCTGCCTCAAATTCAACTCTTTTTGCTTGAACAAGTATTGCAAACTCTTGTGATCCGTGAACACCTCACATGACATGTTATATAGATAATGCCTCCAAATCTTCAGCGCGTGAACAATGGCAGCTAGCTCCAAAACATGAACTGGATAATTCTTGTAACGACCCAGCCGGTTGTTTCGCGTATTAGGACTCTGTTCCCTCAAATGAAACCTTCCATACAGTCTAATCATGCTTTATGACTCGCGGGAGCGGGCGATTCAGGATTTGGGAATGAATTGGATGGTTTAGGAACACTTGGTTCCTTAAGGTTGGCCTATTTGACCAAGTTTGACCTCGGTCAACATTTTGAGAAAACGACCTCGAAATCGAGTTCTGATAGCTCCAGTAGCTCTGTATGATGATTTTGGACTTGGGCGTATATTCGGCTCGGGTTTCTGATGACCCGGGAGCGTTTCGGCACCCCAAATGGAAATAAGGATTTCCTTAAGTTTGGAATTTGGCTTGAAATGGGACTTTATGATATCGAGGTCCGAATGGAATTCCGGGACCAAGAATAGTTCCTTGTAGTCATTTATGACTTGTCTGCAAAATTTGGGGTCATTCCGAGTAGTATAGACCCGTACGGCGCAATGTAATAAATTCTAGAATTTCAAAGTTCTTAAGTTTGATTAATTTGGTTTTGGGGTTGAATTTTGAGTTCAGTTGTTGTTTTTCATGTTATGGAAGTTTGAGCGAGTCCGTATCATGAATACAGACTTGTCGGTGCTTTTGGACGGGGTCCCGGAGAGCTCGGGGGTGTTTTAGACCCCCGGGAGCTAAGTTAGAAAAACAAGAAATTTTTTTGTCTGGTTTCCTTCTCTGTGATCGCACAAGCAGGGATGAGATCGCAGAGAAGTAATTATGCTGGGCCATCCAATGTTCTCTACGATCGCAGACATCTCTCCGCAATCGCATAAGGTCCCCTTCCCAATTCTATGCAAATGCAGACTCACCCCTGCGATCGCACAAGTCACCTACCCCCTACTGCCTGTTCCTCTCTGCGATCGCAGACCTCACTCCTGCGATCGCATAATCCCACCTACCTACCCTCTGCGATCACAGGCCCCATCTATGGTGGGTGCTTCATGGGGGACAGGGTCACTTGTTCTCCGCGATCGCAGGCCTGATGCCGCGATCGCACTGAAGGCTTTCCTGGGCAGCCTTTAAATGCCCAATTCCGAGCTTTCTTCCTCATTTTACAATTACCAAACTCCATTGAAGCACCTTAGAGCTGGGGGAAAGGCTGTCCAAAGCCACTATCATCTAAGGTGAGTGACGTTTTCTCTAAATTATCAATTTTTCATGGAATTCATCCAACTTTGTTCTTAAAAATATCAAAATCATGAAATTTGGTAGGAATTTCTAGGTCTTTAATAATTAGTGAATTATCCCCTTTTATTCGTGAATTCCTAAATAAATTAGGTAATAACGATCCTTAGACTACGAGTAATTTAATCTTTCAAGAATTTCTAAAATCCGAAAGCGGGGGCCCGGGGTCGAAATTTCAAAAATCGCCAAGAATGTTAAATTTTAGGAATTCTTGATAATTCTCCTTCTTGAACCTTAAATTGATTCAATCATGCTATGTTTGGCTAGTTGTGAACCGTCAAGAGTAATTTCGGAGTTTCGGGCGCATCTTTTGATCTGGTCCTTGGTTCGAGGAGTGCTTCGTCGAGGTGAGTCTCCTTTCTAACCTTGTAAGAGGAAAATTGTCCCCATAGGTGCTCTATGTGTTATATGTTTGTATTCGGGGGTTGCGTGCGTACCTTGTGACGAGATTTCGCACGTAGCAACTACTATGGTTATGTCCGGGTAGTTTTAGGATCACAACATGCCTTGTCTTCTACTTTGAAATGATTTATATGTTATAATTCTTGCTTGGATGTAGCATTGTTTCCTTGAACATTTCATTGATTAAGTATTTTGAAAGATTTGATATGTGAAGTGAACCTAGTAATTGATATACGTAGGTTGTCGCTTTGCAAGTTACATTCCGCAAGTGACGTGTAATTTCCTTCCACTCTTAGGGAAGCGGGCTGTACACCACGGCGAATATATATATATATACATCAAATATTCCACCAGTGATCGCGGTTCATCCTGGGGTGGCAGCACCATAGCCCAGGCCAGTCGCAGAGATTGACCAGCAGAAGCTGCTGGGTAGATGGACCCAGCTTCGCCCTCCGACCTTTGGGGGTGAGCGGGGAGAGGATGCACAGGATTTCATCGAGAGGTGCAGGGATAGACTGCACAACATGAGGATACTAGAGTCACATGGGGTAGATTTCACGACCTTCCAGCTTGAGGGTAGAGCTCGCCGTTAGTGGCAGTCTTATATACTCAGTAGGCCAGTAGGGTCTCCACTGGTTACTTGGGAGCAGTTTATTCAGTTATTTTTGGACAGATACATTCCACCATCTGAAAGGGAGGAACTTCGGGGTCAGTTCGAGAGATTAGAGCAGGGGCAGATGTCAGTGTCAGATTATGAGGCCAGGTTCTATGAGTTGTCACGACATGCTCTCATGATATTGCCCACAAATGCTGAGAGGGTTCGATGGTTTGTGGCAGGCTTACACCCGGGTATCAGGACTTCCATGGCCAGGGAGGTAGAGATGGGTACCCCATATCAGCTTGTAGTCGAGATAGCTCGACGTATCGAGGGTTACCGTGTGAGGGGCAGGGAGTAGGGTCAGCAGGACAAGAGGACCAGGTTTGTAGGTGATTTCAGGGGTACTCCAGCCAGGGGAAGGGGTCAGTTTGGAGGTGGTCAGTCTAGCAGGGCTTCTTATGCAGCACCTTACTTACCTATTAGGGTTGCTCCAGTCAAGCCCCAGTTTAGTGCCATGCCAGAGTGCTCTTATCATCCACCAGCTACCCAGAGTGCACCCAGCAGTTATTCCAGCCATCTGAGATCCCCTGGCTCTTATTTTAGTGCCATGCCAGATGATTCTTACCGCCCTCCAGCTATTCAGGATTCTTGTTCCTCGGGGCAGCAGGCTATGGCACGTAGAGGTTGTTTCGAGTGTCGGGAGCTGGACCATATGATTAGGCAGTGTCCCAGATATCGGGGCAAGGCCGTACAACAGAGTCGCCAGCCCAGGGGTTCAGCACCGGCAGTTTGACCACCTAGGGGTGGAGGTCAGGTTGGCAGGGGCCGTCCTAAAAGGGGAGGCCAGTCAGGAGGGGGTCATCCAGCTGCAGTTCGTCCTGGGGGAGCTCAGTCATCGGGTGCTTCAGCCAGATTTTATGCTATTCCAGCCAGGGCAGATGCAGTGGCCTCAGACGCGGTGATTATAGGTATTATTTCAGTCTGTGGTAGAGAGGATTCCGTGCTATTTGATCCAGGGTATACATATTCATATGTTTCGGTGTCATTTTCTCATTCTCTGGATATTGCTTGTGAGTCCTTGGGTTCTCCCTTGTATGTGTTCACTCCTATGGGCAATTCCGTGGAGGTAGACCTGGTTTACCGATCGTGTGTGATCACTTTTTGCGGGTTTGAGACCAGAGCCGACATGTTATTGCTTGATATGGTTGATTTGGAGATTATTTTGGGCATGGATTGGTTATCTCCTTATCATGATGTATTGGATTGCCATGGCCAAGACAGTTACATTAGCCATGCCTGAATTGCCGAGGTTAGAGTGGAAGGGTGCTTCAGTTAGTACCTTCAGCCGGGTCATTTCCTTCATGAAAGCTCGGCATATGGTCGAGAAAGGGTGCCTGTCTTATCTTGCTTATGTGCGGGACACCACCGCCGAGTCTCCTACCATTGATTCAGTGCCTGTCGTTTGGGAGTTTTCGGATGTGTTTCCTTCAGATCTTCCAGGCATGCCTCCAGATCGAGATATAGATTTCTGCATTGACTTGGCTCCAGATACTCAACCTATTTCTATTCCTCCTTATCGCATGGCTCCTAAGGAGTTAAAAGAGTTGAAGGAGCAGCTTGAGGAGTTGTTGGCCAAGGGATTTATCAGGCCAAGTGTGTCGCCGTGGGGTGCTCCAGTCTTATTTGTAAAGAAGAAGGATGGGTCTATGCGGATGTGTATTGACTACCGCCAGCTGAATAAAGTGACCATCAAGAACAAGTATCCTCTACCGCGTATTGATGATTTGTTTGATCAACTACAGGGTGCTCGTCTATTCTCTAAGATTGATCTGAGGTCAGGCTATCACCAGTTGAAGATTCGGGCTTAATATAGCCACTATGAGTTTCTAGTGATGTCTTTTGGCTTGACTAATGCCCCAGCAGCCTTTATGGACTTGATGAATAGGGTATTCAGGCCGTATATTGATTCATTCGTGATTGTTTTCATTGATGATATATTGATCTACTCACGGATCCTGGGTGAGCACGAGAAGCATTTGCGGGTTGTGCTTCAGACCTTACGAGAACAGAAGCTATATGCTAAGTTCTCCAAGTGTGAGTTCTGGTTGGAATCGGTGGAGTTCTTGGGGAATGTGGTGTCCGGTGAGGGTATCAAGGTTGATCCGCAGAAGATTGAGGTAGTTTAGAGTTGGCCACGTCCTACTTCAGCTTCAAAGATCAGGAGTTTTCTGGGTTTAGCAGGTTACTACCGTCGGTTCGTGGAGGGATTCTCTTATATTGCCGCCCCATTGACTAGATTGACTCAGAAGAATGCTCCATTTCAGTGGTCCGACAATTGTGAGGCGAGCTTTCAGAGGCTCAAATCAGCATTGACTTTAGCACCAGTGTTATCATTGCCTTCTGAGTCTGTTGTATATACGGTGTATTGCGATGCTTCACGCGTCGGGTTGGGATGTGTGTTGATGCAGGTTGGCAGGGTTATTGCTTATTCTTCACGGCAGCTGAAGGTTCATGAAAAGAATTACCCTTTGCACGATTTGGAGTTGGCGGAGATTGTTCATGCTTTAAAGATATGGCGGCATTACTTATATGGTGTATCTTGTGAGGTCTATACAGACCACCGAAGCCTGCAGTACCTGCTTAAGCAGAGGGACCTTAATTTGAGGAAGCGAAGGTGGCTTGAGTTATTGAAGGACTATGATCTCACTATTCTATATCATCTGGGCAAGGCAAATGTAGTTGCGGATGCGTTGAGCAGGCGGACATCTAGCATGGGTAGTTTGGCCTACATTTCAGCTGAGGAGAGGCCTTTAACCTTGGACATTCAGTCCTTAGCCAACCGTTTGGTAAGATTGAACCTTCAGAGCCTCGTCGAGTTTCAGCTCATATGGTAGCTCAGTCTTCATTATTGGGAGAGATTAAGGCTCGACTGTTTGATGATCCACGTCTAGCAGAGCTTCGGGATACGTTTTTCCAGGGCAGGGTCAAGGAGGTTTCTTTAGGCGAGTATGGTTAGGTTTCCTCGGACTTTGCGGAAGGTTGATGCGGTTTGGGTCATTGTGGATAGATTGACCAAATCGGCGCATTTCATTCATGTGGCTACTACTTATACTACAGAGAGACTGGCTCAGATTTACCTTCGTGAGATAGTCCGGTTGCATGGTGTGCCGGTGTCTATCATTTTAGATCGGGGTCCTCAGTTCACTTCGCACTTCTGGAGAATTTGCACGGCGAGATGGGTACTCAGATAGACCTCAGTTCAACATTTCACCCTCAGACTGATGGCCAGTCAGAGCGTACATTTCAGATATTGGAGGATATGCTCAGGGCTTGTGTGATTGATTTTGGAGGTCAGTGGGACTAGTTTTTGCCTTTGGCGGAGTTTGTGTACAATAATAGCTATTTGTCCAGCATCGAGATGGCTCCATTTGAGGCCTTATATGGTCGGCGATGTCGTTCTCCGATTGGGTGGTTTGAGCCTTGTGAGGCCAAGTTATACGGTACAGATCTGGTCAGAGATGCCTTGGAAAAGGTGAAGATTATTCAGGAGAGGCTATGTACTGCACAGTCTAGGCAGAAGAGCTACGCAGATCAGCGGGCGCGTGATGTATCATTCATGGAGGGAGATAAGGTTATGTTAAAGGTTTCGCCGATGAAGGGCATTATCAGATTCGGGAAGAAGGGCAAGCTGAGCCCCAGGTTTATAGGTCCTTTCGAGGTGTTGAAGCGGGTGGGAGAGGTTGCTTATGAGCTTGCTTTGCCCCCAACCTTATCAGGAGTTCACCCAGTTTTTCATGTTTCCATGCTTCGGAGACATCATGCCGACATCTCACACGTGGTTGATTACAGCACTATCCAGTTAGATGAGAAGTTGGGCTACGAGGAGGAGCCAGTGGCTATTGTTGATAGGCAGGATCGCCAGTTAAGATCTAAGGCAGTTTCTGCGGTTAAGGTCCAGTGGAGAGGCCAACCAGTTGAGGAGGCGACCTGGGAGTCCGAGCAGGACATGCGGAGCAGATATCCACAACTATTCTGAATAATCTTAACCTTATCCAAGGCATCCTACACTAAGTCTGTACCCAACAACCGAGCCTCTCCCGGCTCAAACCACTCAACAAGCGACCGATACGGCCTACCATATAATGCCTCATAGGGAGCCATCTGAATGCTCGACTGATAGATGTTGTTGTAGGAAAACTCAGCTAATGGCAAGAACTGATCCCAAGAACCTCCAAAGTCAATGACAAATGCACAGAGCATATCCTCCAAAATCTGAATAGTACGTTCGGATTGTCCGTCTGTCTGAGGATGAAATACTGTGCTCAACTCGACCCGAGTGCCGAACTCACGCTGAACTGCCCTCCAGAAATGCGAGGTAAACTACGTACCTCTATCATAAATAATAGACAGGGGCGCACCAAAAAGACGAACAATCTCCCTTACGTAGATCTCAGCCAATCTCTCCGAAGAATAGGAAACTTCCACAGGAATGAAATGCGCTGACTTGGTCAGCCTATCCATAATAACCCATACTTCATTGAACTTCATCTTAGTCCGTGGGTGTCTAACAACAAAATCCATGGTGATTCGCTCCCGCTTCCACTCAAGAATCTCAATCTGCTGCAACAATCCACCAGGTCTCTCATGTTCGTATTTTACCTACTGACAATTCAAACACCGAGCCACATACGCCACAATATCCTTCTTCATCCTCCTCCACCAATAATTCTGCCGCAAATCCTGATACATCTTTGCGGCTCCGGATGAATGGAGTACTAGGAACTATGGGCCTCCTCTAAAATCAACTCACGAAGTCCATCCATATTAGGCACACAAATACGACCCTGCATCCGTAAAACTACATCATCACCAACTGTAACCTGCTTGGCACCACCGTGCCGCACCGTGTCCTAAGGATAAGTAGATGACGATCATCTTACTGCCGATCTCGAATACGATCAAATAATGAGGAACGAGCAACTAAATAAGCTAGAACACGTCCGAGCTCAGAAACATCCTATCTCATGAACTGCTTGGCTAAAGCTTGAACATCTAAAGCAAGCGGTCTCTCCCTGACCGGAATATATACAAGGCTACCCATACTGGCTGACTTTCAGCTCAAATTATCGACCACCACATTGGCCTTCCCCAGATGATACAAGATAGTGATGTCATAGTCTTTCAACAGCTCCAACCATCTCCTCTACCTCAAATTCAATTCTTTTTGCTTGAACAAGTATTGCAAACTCTTGTGATCCGTGAACACCTCACATGACACGTCATATAGATAATGCCTCCAAATCTTCAACGCGTGAACAATGGCATCTTGCTCCAAATCATGAACTGGATAATTCTTGTAACGATCCAGCCGGCCGTTTCGCGTATTAGGACTCCATTCCCTTAAATGAAACCTTCTATAAAGGCTACTCGTTCTTTATGACTTGCGGGAGCGGGCGGTTCGGGATTTGGGAATGAATTGGATGGTTTAGGAACACTTGGTTCCTTAAGGTTGGCCTATTTGGCCAAGTTTGACTTCGGTCAACATTTTGAGAAAACGACCTCGGAATCAAGTTCGCACAGCTCCAGTAGCTCCGTATGATGATTTCGGACTTGGACGTATGTTTGTCTCGGGTTTCTGATGATCCGGGAGAGTTTCGGCGCCCGAAATGGAAATCAAGATTTCCTTAAGTTTGGAATTTGGCTTGAAACGAGACTTTATGCTATCCCCGGCAGTGCACAAGGACTTACTTGAGAATGCACTCTTGGTACGGGCCGGTCGATCCCCAGAAGTGCATGGACGAAGTTACATTATGATGTGATATGATTACACTGATGGACGCACTCTTGGTACGTGTCGGTCGATCCCCGACAGTGCGTAGTTGAGTTATTGGTAAGCATGCACTCTTGGTACGGGCCGGTCGATTCCCGACAGTGCATAGCTCTTTGGTATGATTACATTATCGACATGCACTCTTGGTACGGGCCGGTCGATCCCCGGCAGTGCATAACTATTCTTCCCCCTGATTTCAGCCAAATGTTTTACTCTTCGGTGCGCAGGGTTGCTCGGTATTGTTTCCCGACTTATGATTTGACGATTGTTTGAGAAAGACTAAAAGGGAAGTTGCTATTGTTTGATTAATTATTTGAGAACTCTGTGATATTTTCTTATTATTTGTACCCTGCTACATGTCTACTGCTTTCCTTATATCCTGCTTTACGTTATTACTGCTGGACCTTAGTGAGTATCGAGTCGACCTCTCTTCACTACCTCTTCGAGGTTAGACGGGATACTCACTGGGTACATATTTATATATATGTACTCATGTTGCACTTTCCTTTCTTTCTGCACTTGATTATGCAGGTCCGGAGGCTGGTCCATCTGATTATAGGCCAGTGCTAGATATTGATAGCGTGGTTATACTTCACGGTGAGCTGCTTTCCCGGCGATTTCCTAGCAGCACCCTGGAGTTCTTTTGTTATATCCTCTGTCTATTTCATTCAGGTTGAGACCCTGTGTATATTGTAGTCATTGTGTATTCAGTAGTTTCCCGTGGCACTCGTGACACTAGTTCCTGGCACACACACAGTATATATTTTGGGTATTGGGTTGTATATCTATGTATATGTTTTATTTCGGCCTTGTATTTACTATAATTTTTCCTTCACTCAAGGCTAGTATCAGGTTGGTTGTTTTAAACTGGTAATTATTGACTTGTTTGATCGAACGGAAAGGGTATCACCTAGTGAAGGTTATTTCGGCTTGCCTAACCCCGTTGTTGGGCGCCATCGCGACCTGAATTAGGATTTGGGTCGTGACAATTCTTCTCGTGGATCTTCAACTATCGTGAAGCATATGAAATAACCTTTCCATCCTCCATCAACACCGCACCAAGTCCAATATGAGATGCATCACAATACACAATATATGGCCCTGAACCTGTGGGCAAAACCAACATCGGCGCCGTAGTCAAAGCTGTCTTGAGCTTCTGAAAGCTCGCCTCACACTCATCTGACCACCTGAACTGGGAACCTTTCTGAGTCAACCTGGCCATCGGGCTGCGATAGACAAAAACCCCTCCACAAACCAACGGTAATAGCTTGTCAAACCCAAGAAACTCCGGATCTCTGTGGCTGATGTGGGTCTAGGCCAATCCTTGAGCGCCGAAATCTTCTCAGGATCCACCTGAACGCCCGTTGTTGATACAACATGACCCAGGAATGCAACTGAACTCAACCAAAACTCACATTTCAAAAACATAGCATATAACTGACTGTCCTTGAGAGTCTAGAGAACGACTCGAAGGTGTTGTTCATGCTCCTCCCGGCTGCGGGAATAAATCAGAATATCATCAATGAAGACAATCACGAAGGAATCCAAATAAGGCATGAATACTCGGTTCATCAAGTCCATGAAAGTTCCTGGGGCATTTGTCAACCCGAATGACATCAGTAAGAACTCATAATGCCCGTACCGAGTGCGAAAAGCTGTCTTAGGGACATCGTATGCCCTAATCCTCAACTGATGGTAGCTATATCTCATATAAATCTTCAAAAACACCTTGGCACCTTGAAGCTGATCAAACAAGTCATCAATCCTCAACAATGGATACTTGTTCTTGATGGTAACCTTGTCCAGTTGCCGATAATCTATGCACATCCTCATCAATCCGTCCTTCTTCTTAACAAACAACACCGGCGCACCCCAAGGCGAGACACTAGGACTAATAAAGACTTTATCAAGCAAATCCTGCAACTGTTATTTCAACTCCTTCAACTCTGGTGGGGCCATATAATATGGCAGAATAGAGATGGGTTGAATGCCTGGAGCCAAATCAATGCAAAAGTCAATATCCCTGTCGGGTGGTAGACCCGGCAGGTCTGCAGGAAACACCTCTAGAAACTCACGGGCGACGGGCACAGAATCCATAGAAGGAACCTCGGCACTAGAATCACGAACATAAGCTAAATAGGTCAAACACCCCTTCTCGACCATGCACAGAGCCTTCATATAAGAGATAACCCTGCTGGAAGAATGACCAGGAGTCCCTCTCCACTCCAGTCGAGGCAACCTCGGCAATGCTAATGTCACGGTCTTGGCATGATAAGGCGACAACCATTCCATCCCCAAAATGACATCAAATTCTACCATATCAAGGAGTAAGAGATCAACACTAGTCTCGAGATCCCCAATAAACACCAAACACGAACAGTAGACACGATCTACACAATAGAATCACCCACCGGTGTAGACACATATACAGGAGCACTCAAATAATCGCGAGGCATAACCAAATAAGGGGCAAAATAAGATGACACATAGGAATATGGGGACCCCGGATCAAATAAAATCGAAGCATCCCTGCTGCAAACTGAAACCATACCTGTGATAACTGCATCGGAGGCCTCAGCCTCAAGTTTGGCTGGAATAGCATAACATCGGAGCTGGGCCCCACCAATCTGAACTACATCCCTGGGACGGCCTCCTATTGGTTGACCTCTACCTCAAACGACCTGGCCTCCACCTCTAACTGCCTGACCTCCACCTCTAACACCTCAACCCCAACCCTAGCTGGCTGAGCGGGGTGGTGGAATACCCGGTGCTTGAACCATGGCACGAGAACCCTGGTTCTGAGAACTACTCGAGGCTCGAGGGCAAAATCTAGCAACGTGCCCTGGACCACCACAAGTATAACAAACCCTCGGCTGCTGAGATTGCTGGCCCTGAAACTGACCTTGACGACCTGAGTAACCACCCTAAAAACTCTGGAGCGGCGGTGCATTGATAGGAGCTGGTGGTGCACTGTAGGGCAACTGATCAGAATACTGCATGTGAGAACCACGACCACCTGGAGCACTGCGAGAAACCTGAAGTGCTGAATGATATGGCCTAGGAGGATGGCCCCTACCAAAAGAATCCATGCCTCCAGATGAGGCACCACTGAACCTTCCAAAATTACGGGGCCTCTTGTCAGACCCATGACTACTCCCCTGTAGTAGAACCATCTCAACTCGTCTGGCCACATTCGCTGCATCCTGGAAGGAAATATCACTCCCTGTCTCTTTCGCCATCTACAATCTGATCGGCTGAGCTAGTCCCTCAATAAATCTCCTCACCCTCTCTCTCTCGGTGGGAAGTATCATAATAGCATTATGGGCCAAGGTAATGAATCTGGTCTCATACTGAGTGACGGTCATAGAACCCTGCTGGAGACGCTCAAACTGCCTCCGATAATCCTCTCTCTGAGTGATAGGAAGGAACTTCTCAAGAAATAACTGAGAGAACTGGGCCCAAGTCAAAGGCGGTGATCCAGATGGTCTAGCCAAACAATAATCTCTCCACCAAGTCTTGGCGGGACCTGACAAACAAAAAGTAGCAAAGTCAACCCCATTGGTCTCCACTATCCCCATGTTCCATAGAACCTCGTGAAAGTTATCCAAAAAGTCATGAGGATCCTATGAAGATGCACCGCTATAAGTAGTAGTAAAAAGCTTGGTGAACCTGTCCAACCTCCACAAAGCATCAGCAGACATAGCTACTCCATCACCGGTCTGAGCCACAACACCCGGCTGAACTACCCCAGCCGTCTAAGTTGCTGGAGTCTGAAACTGGGGAGCCATCTGCTCCGGAGTGCGAGTATCGGGAGTCTGGGCCCTCCCCTAGCCTGAGAGACAGCTGGTGCTGCAGGAAGTAAACCTCCCTGAGCGACACTCTCCATGAGGCCCACTAGACGGACCAGAGCATCGTGGAGTACCGGGGTAGCAATGAACCCCCCGGGGACCTGAGCTGGACCAACCGGAACTGTCTGGGCAGGAACCTCGTCAGCAAACTCTACCTGAGGCTCCGCCGCTGGTGCTGCTGCTCTGGGCTGAGTTGTGCCCCTACCTCGGCCTCTAGCACGGCCTCGTCCTCGGCCCCTCGTAGGAACTGTCACTCGGGACTCGGGCTGCTGATCAGTGGATGAAGAAGCACGTGTTCTCGCCATCTGCGAGAGAATAGAGTAGAAATTCAATTAGTATTGAGAAATCAAATCGCACGACAGAGGAGAATAGATGTGAAGTCATTCCTAAACTCTGTAGACTCAAGGGGATAAGCACAGACGTCTCCGTACCGATCCCTCACACTCTACTAAGCTTGTCCGTGAATTATGAGACCTAAGCAACCTAGTGCTATGATACCAACTTGTCACGACCTGAATTTCCCACCGTCGGGACCGTGATGTCGCCTAACATTGAACCCGCTAGGCAAGCCAACGTTACCAGTTATTTTATCTTGTTTCTTTATTTTTACACTTAGCAAGTGATATACAAGATCAGTGGAAATAGAAGTGCGGAAGAACTAGAATCTAACGACTCAATTAAATACTATTACGAAATTCATAATAACTACTCCCAGAATTGGTGTCACAATTTCACGGAGATTGTCTATGAATACTACAAATAGAGGGTTGAACCAAACAAAATACACCTGTCTCAAAAATACATAAGAACATGAAAGAAATAGGATAGAAGATGACGCCAAGGCCTGCAGATGCCTGCAGGACTACCTCGTGTCTCCACTGGACTGAAGGCAGCAACCTCGATCTAGGGTCCGAAGGGTCCAGTACCGGGATCTGCACAAAAGTGCAGAGTGTAGCATCAGTACAACCAACCCCATGTATTGAGTAAGTGTCGAGCCTAACCTCGGCGAAGTAGTGACGAGGCTAGGAAACAACAAACATATAAACCTGTGCAGTTTAATCATATACGAAAAACAATAATAATAACAAGAAATATGCAGCTGAATTTAAAAGAAGGGGGAAACATGCTGAGGGGAGGGAATATCAGTTAAACAATTTCTTCCGATTATTCATTTCTGGGGCTTGGGACCTCGGAATTCAATTCTGGGCATACACCCAAGTCCCATATTTTCCTACGGACCCTTCGGGACCGTCAAATCACAGGTTCGGGTCCGTTTACCCAAAATATTGACTGAAGTCAACTTAAATTCAGTTTTAAAGGCAAATTTGCATTTTTCTCAGTTTTTCATATAATATCTTTCCGGATATACACTCGGACTGCACACGCAAAACGAGGTGACACAAAAGGAGGTTTTCAAGGCCTCGTAATACAGTTTTGACTATTAAAACAAGGGATGGCCTTTTGGGTCATCACAACAACTATTGCTGCCTTTTATCGTAGATCCATTTATCTATCCGTATGACTTTACTGCCATAAATCTTACTTTGATTTTTCGTTACAGAGGTCTGCTACCGAACTCCAGGTTACTTTCGGTTCTTATTCCATATGTATAAATTTAAGTCTTTTAATGTTTCCCCATTACTGTTCATCTTAAGAATGGCGGCCCAATCTCATCTCATACTTTGTGAATTTTGTCCATCCATTGTTAATTCACCTCAATGTTAATCTACAATATACCACTAATAACTTGAAACTTCTTACGTCATACCTTGCCACTAGGGGTTACGTTTCATCGAGGAATATTTGAAGTGATTTTCTTGATCCACTTAGGGGTGATACTGTACTTCAATGGCCGTATTTTATAGCATCCCAATGTATTCACTTACGTGGGTATTTTAATCTCGTACAATCCATGAAATCCTCTTCAAATCATTACTCACTCGAAGGCCTAAAAGTCATCTTTTATCCATGACAATTACACTCTCTTTGTACTATCAGGGCAACACTCCATCTCTTCTAAATGCTACTAGTCTTAGACTCCTTTGAGTTCATTCAGGCTATACTGGGCTTTCTATAACTTAGAGAAACCATCAGCTCTTCTTGTTTTCATGGGCTTAATCCCGAGGACTTATCCATTCTCGTCACATTCTCACTCGCCTTTTCATATACTTAATCCTCTCTTCCTAAAACCTTGTCGCTCTACCATACTTTAGCATGTGACCTACACATATCAATTTTTACTACTCGCAACCTTCCTTCAACTTTCTTACACCATAGATTTCCTTGTGTTATCTGGAACATCAAGCGAGAAATCATATCGTCTCTAACTCTTAATTACTCTCTTGACTTTGACTCTTGATACCTAGAAACCATAGGCTGGAAGATTTTCCACTGATGACGCCGCTATCATTCCTGGATACTGAATCCCCATACTTCTAGCCTTCTATCTGAAGTATGGACTATTCACAACCTTCTGCATTTGAGTATCTCGTACGTTGTTCACTTTTACCTTACTTACCTTAAAATCTCACATCATATCTTCTATCTCTTTCATAACCTCCCTTCCATATAGGTATGATTCACATCCACAACTTGAAGCTTTATTATAATTTACAATCCGGTGGGAGCTTCATACTGACTTCTTATGAGGTTGTTACTTTTCTAACTGGTTTTATCATAGAGCCGTTATAGACTCTGGTTTTTGTACTATCTATATTGTACCTCTAATATTAAGGGTGATCCTGCAATGTTCTTGATCACGATTTTTAAAATTCCCTAAGTCCAATAATCAGACTCCTAATTTACTTAGTTGATGTAACTCTTTAGTTTCCTCTTCCCTCTGATCAACCTTTGTGTAGACTTAAACTATCTTCTGATCTGCTTCTCATGGTATTAGTCAATACTTTAGCCCTTCATGGACGCTATGGAATATCCAGGATACATTCTTCTAACAATTCAATCATTTGTCTATGACCTGTACTCAATTCTTTCTTTTAACTTATACTGGAGTCTTCTACGACTGTATAGTTATCAACATATATGTATACTCCGAAATCGCATGTGCGTTCATAACATAACTAACTCTGGATCATTGATCGAATAATTCTTTTCGTTCCTTCTCAACTTTCTTTAAACGTAAGCTATTAAGTTTCCTCATCTTTTTCCCCCTCGTTGCGTGCATACTTATCTTATCTTCGTTCCCACGCATGACGAAATTTTCGTGTAATTCATACGATCTCGAATATTACTTTTGACCTTACTTCCCGTTCATTAACCACGGTAGCTTCCACTTTCCTATAGAGTGTATACAATGTTGTAGTGAGACTGTTTTTACATGACCATTTTTCAACCGAGTTACGATGTTTAGGTTGAAGTTTTCTTCCTTATTTTCTCAGCTAGTCTTTCATTGTGGTAGTTAGGGAGGACCCTCTGACTCTTCTAAAGCTGCGAGCTTATTACATCATATCCTCGGCGGACTTTTTAATGTCATTCCTCGCTTATAATTATCTGTAGTTACTTACCTCCACGCCTTTGTGCTTGTAGGGTTGTTCCTGAACTTGATATTTTGACTGTCTTCCCAGCGGCATTCTCTTTTATTTCTGTAATACTCATACGGTACATTTAACTACCCCAACTCCTATCTGAATATTTCTCAAGGATCACGATGTCATATCTGTGAGGCCGAATTCACTATATTGGGTTTTACTTTGTTTATCTTGCACGATCTGCTGATTCGTGTGTAACCTCCTGTCTAGCCATAACTAGGCTCTTCCGAAATCAACTACCAACAACTCGTTGGCCCATTCTCATATCAATATTCCACATAATCTCTCCTGGGTTATTTCCTTTGTCTTAACTTACCTTTTGCACTGGCTCCTTATTTATCAATAACATCCCGCGCAGGAACCCTTACTTCCTTTCCTTGACGTCGTGTTTGCATAATATTCTGGAATCATAGCATATCTGTAGGATTTGAATAGGTGAAATCTCATCCCTTTCTCATTTTTATTGTATTCTTCCTTTACCATTCCATGATTACTAGAACCACTTAATTCTGACTTAAAGCCACACCACTCCATATTCCCCTCTTTAGGGGAGAACTAAGATTTATATCTATGACGATCTACCTATAGATGTTTTACCTCTTCATCTTTGGCATGTTTTCACATCATCGATGACCCATACTTGCCTTGCAAAAATCCTTTTGTACCAAGGATAACAAAATTCCTTACTCACGAGGGTGACACTTAGTGTAACTAGCACACATATTCCCTTAAGATTAACTTTTCTCACATTGCTTTCTTTAGGAAAGCGTCTTCCTGAATAACCTTTAAAGTTTATTCTTTTGTCGCCAATTCTATTATCGCCGGAACGCAATCTCTGAAATTCTCATGATGCCGACTATTATCAAATCACTCAGTCCCTAATTCATGTTTAGTTTATCTCGTTCGCTAGTCCATACTGATTTTTATTACTCTGGGGTCTAACTTTTCCTTCTGGTAAATACTTAGAGTCATGAACTTATTTCTCAAAATGAGGATATGACTTTATGGCCTATACTCTTTTGTTGTCTCGAGGCGTGTCACCTCTCATAGTTTCCTTCCCTTGACTATAGATTATGTAATGCTGTCATTTTTGTTTATCTATCGTTGCCATCCATGTATACATCTTACTCATAATGATTCATTAACTTTCTTCTTATTTCCCTGCTAACATTCATGTCTATCACTTTATTCTGAAAACTTCAACAAGACCTTCTTTTGTTTTTGGCTCCCCTTTGTTCGATCCACTGGCTCTTTATCAAGAGGCTTACACATCTTAGTACACACATGATCTACTGAAGACCTTACATTTACTCATCATAAGAATCACGCAAAGTCGAGTTCCTTTTACTCAACTTTTCTACACCCACATGCAATCTTTTACCAACCGTCTTTCAGGATGTAGGTATCATTGTATTACGAATATAGTAGAATTTAGGAATTTGAATTTCTATGACTGAGCTCTACCACACGATCTAGAGTAAGAAGAAAGAGTGGCACTCCTAAATGCCATGTATCCTCCTGCTTATAAGTGTGGTGCACGACACACCAATAAAGAAGACTCTACTAGTCACGGCTTGTAGACTCCCTAGAACATAACTACTCTGATATCACTTTTGTCACAACCCAAACCGATGGGCCGCGACGGGCACCCGGTACTTTACTCAACCGAGTACCAAAGTAATGTATCGGTCTTATTACATCATCATAGGTAAGTGTTCCACAAGGGGCGTAATGAGATAATCAAAGTAAACATGAGGGAATACCCGACATAGAACGGCCCAACCCTATATAGAAACTCATATTTGTGACATACGGGCCTATAAGGCCAATGTGATCCATTATATACTTAACATATAGGCTGACAAGGCCATACAAGTATCAGTATATATGACATCTGTCTACAAGCCTCTAAGAGTACATACATATCATAAAGGTCGGGACAGGGCCCCACCATACCAAACAATACATGTTTAAATCATACTGACCAAACAAGCAACTCTGGAGTGAATGGAGTGCACCAACATCTTTCGCTGAGCTGATAGCCTACTTGGAGGACTCTTGACCTATCTATCAGGACCTGCGGGCATGAAACGCCGCATCCCCAGGCAAAAGGGACGTCAGTACAAATAATGTACCGAGTATGTAAGGATTGAAAATCAGTAAATAATAGTCAATAGACATGGAGTAAACGACTCGACATGTATATCTGAATATCTCTGTGAATCATTTAACATTATATTGTCATGCATATGTGTTTAAATGTCATACCATGCATGGGTATATGCGTTCATAACATCATCAAGCCTCTGAGGGCATCCCATCATATCATCTCGGCCATTGTGGGCAAATCATCAACGTATACCAACTGATCAGGTGGTGCTGCGTATATAACGTCGTAACCTTTTCCGATATCCATATACATATAATATACATATATACGCGTATATAATGTCATCTGGTCATGGGTCAATGTCCATGTATATATGAATGCAATGCATGAGAAGTACGTCAATAAAATCTCTCAGAATGTCATAAGACCATTATGCCATTGAGTAATATCATGAAGTAAACTTTTTCAACTAACGTATTTTCTAAGACCCATGAACAGACGATAGAACAATAAGACATATGGGAATCAAGAACATAAACATCTGTAGCATTTCAATGAATAGAGTCATATATGGAAGTTGTGCAATATCTCGTTTCGTTAGTATCGTATGGATCATACCAAAAAGAAAGAAGGTATAACATTAATATACCTGGAGTAGAGAAAAATCCATATGGTATTCTTGAGAAGGATTGCACCGTACTCCCCTAGAGTTGCAAAATCCCATTGTTATTACGCATTGCAATTTCGTATGAATTTATTTGCAAATCTAAGATTGCTGTCACTATAGTAGCATCAGGTCTCATATGAACTTCAAAAATTCCCTTCCTATATTCCTTGTTTTTCCTTTCTTTATATTCCTTGCCAAAAAATGAATTTGATCATAATCCTGTTGTGACTTTTGCTGAAGCTTTCATCTGTATCTTTGTAATTTCAAAGATTGGAATTATGCCTTTTCACTTTGTGAACTGAGAAAGGCCTTCTTAATTAGATCTTTACACCTGAAAATGAGATATGGATGTAGTAGTGCCACCACCTCCTTAGGCATAAGATTGTTGGCAATTTGTTGCCACACTTACATACCCCCACGTGTATAGTTGCCCCCTTATGGTTATCCAACAAGTTTTACTTAAATATTTATCCACAATTTCAATAATTAACCAATTACTCACTAATTAAGAATTATCTCAATTTACTCAAAATATTACTAACTTTTAATACACTTTATACACCTTACTATCATGATCACGTGGTACCTTGTACGGTACTAGTCCATAAATATTGGGTATTTTAGCTCAGGCCCTATTTTATCTTAAATTGTCAAACTTCGACGAAATTCATTTTCTTCGATTTGCTTTTCCTCTCACCTTCATGAATTTACTCATCACTTGTTTGAAATAGCATAATTCTTATAATTTTCAAATAATCTTGTCCTTGAATCTGAGGTCAATTATCTTACGACAATTTCACGTATAATACTACAGGGTGTAACATCGTCGTAATATAATACTGCGGAGCGTAACATCGTCGTAATGTAATACTGCAGAGTGTAACATCATCGTAATATAATACTGTGGGACATAATATCGTCATAATGTAATATTGCAAGGTGTAACATCATCGTAATATAATACGACGGGGCATAACATCAACGTAATACGACGGGGTGTAACAAACATCCACTATCATAATATAATAATTCATAACAGGTAATATCATTTTAAGCTTTTATCCATGAAACCATTTATATATGATAGCGTCTACCTCTATACGTACTTTCAATTAAGTAACTTTCGAAAATTAAGTGATTTTTTGGTTAAAAAATTAATTTTGATGATTTCATTGCAAATATACTATAAGTTGACTGGCCTTTGTAATCAACCCTATATAGAGGATCAAAACATATGAGGAAATATCTCTTTAAGTGTCTAGGCTTTTTTTTTGGTGGAATAAATTGTGAATACATTACCATACACAAATAAAACTATGATATCTAAAGAGCACTTAAAACATATAACTACTTTCTAGGAAGGGTGTTAACATCTATCAAGCCTCCAACATAACAAACTAGTTCCAAATTCTGTGAATAAAAAAAAGGACTATTATTTAGTGGCTATTAACTTCCTATAGCAACCATATACATAATTACTTCTTATAGCTACTATTCAGTTGTTACGATAGTGTTTTGGTGTATTCGCGCTACTGTATTCATGAATACAGCAGCAAAAAGCGCCTAAAACTCAGGGTAATTCAGATGTATGCGCATGTATTCACATGTATTCGCACCATGTATTCACGAATACAATAGCAAAAAATGCCTTAAATCAGGACAGTCCAGTTGTACAAGCATGTATTTCACATGTATTCGCGCTGCTGTATTCATGAATACAACAGTAAAAAGTGCCTAAAATCTAAGCAGTCCAGCTGTATGCGCATTTATTCACATGTTTTTGCGCCATGTATTCCTGAATACAGCAACAAAGAGCGCCTAAAATCAGGGCAGTCCAGTTGTACGTGCATGTATTCACATGTATTCGCACTGCTGTATTCACGAATACAACAGTAAAAAGCGCCTAAAATCATGGCAGTCCAACTCTACGCGCATGTATTGACATGTATTCGCGCCATGTATTTGTCACGACCCAAATTCCATTATAGGTCGTGATGGCACCCAACACCGATGTTAGGCAAGCCAACACTAATCAACTAGTGAGTTCTCATTTATTTTATTAACAACCTCAATATTTACTTAACTTAAATTCAAAGTATTCGATAAATAACGACTTATTAAGGCAAAGGAAACTGTAATAACTAACAGAGATCGTAATTAATTGATTACAGCCCAAAAATCAAGTCTACTAATAAGTGCCAAGGATCTAGTGTCACAAGTGTGTGGGCATCTAGTAGAATATACAAACGAAAGACTACCCTACTGTCTGAAATAAATAGATAGATACAAGCAAAAGAAAAGCTCTGGTATGCTGCTGAACGACTAGAGTGGGGAAGCTCACCGTAAGTCTCGGTCCGAATCAAGAATGTGCTCCCGGCGGATAGTTAGATGCACCTACCTCAGATCCTGTACAATTAAGTACATAAGCGTAGTATGAGTACATAAACAATATGTAGTCTAACCTCGAAGAAGTAGTGACGAGGGATTGACTTTGACACATACTAGGGCCAACAATATAATAATGTAAGAAATCTAAATAAGCACAATATGTGAAAATGTCATGACCCAATTTCCCAACCTTAGGGATCGTGATGACGCCTAACACCACACTTGCTAGGAAAGCCAATGTTAGAATTCGATTAGCTATTTTCCTTTGATTATTTACTTAAACACAATAAAATAAATTTAACGTAAACTTAATCAAATGATTTCCAATGAATAACTCCAATTATAAAATAATAAACAAATAAATAAACTGAGCCACGAACTAATTATATATATATAACTCTAAGACTACCTCAGGGTCTAGTGTCACAATTTACGAACTTCTAAGAATACTACAATTGGTTGTTAGAATTCGGTTAGCTATTTTCCTTTGATTATTTACTTAAACGCAATAAAATAAAGTTAACGCAAACTTAATCAAATGATTTCCAATGAATATGTAACGACCCGGTCTGTCGTTACGAAAACACTGCATTATAACTGTTGTTATTGACTTATTATAGATAGGTTATTCTGTTATTAATGTATTAGAGTTGATAGGCTTGGAATCGAAATTGTTAAATGAGAATTCAGGCACTTAGTCCTTAAGAATAGCCTTAAAAATGGGAAAAGTCAACTAAGAGATGACTTATTAGTAACGGCCTAGGAATGCGGATTTTATGGCTCGGATAGCTTCGTTAGGTGATTTGGGACTTAGGAGTTTGTTCAGAATAATGGTGTGATGTCCGATGTAGAATTAGGCTTGAATTGGTGAAAGTTAGTTTTTGGCGATTCCGGTCGGCAGTGGAAAATAGGCTATCGGATCGGAATGGAATTCCGAAAAGTGGAACAAGTTCGTAATTTCATTTTGGACTTGTCTGCAAAATTTCAGGTCAATCGGAGTTGATTTGGATAGTTTCGGCATCATTGGTGAAAATTTAGAAATATCAAAGTTCTTAGGCTTGAATCCGATACAAATTTGGAGTTTTGATGTTAGTTTTGGTGTTTTGAGAGTGCAACTAAGTTTGAATGATGTTATGAGATATGTTGGTAAGTTTGGTTGGGGTCCCGAGGGGATCGGGATTGATTTCGGGTGGTTAACAGACATTTTTGGACTTAAAAACACTGTTGTTTCTGGTGTTTTCACAGCTGAAGGTTATTCACTGCGATCGCGTGGCTTATGCTGCGATCACGTAGGGTTAAAATGGACCAGGGTGAATTTGTTCAGTGCGATCGCGGAATAAGGGTCGCAATCGTGTAGCTTTGGATGTCAGTTCAGTGCGATCGCGTGGGGTTCATCGCGATCGCGTAGAGTTAGCCAGGCGCATGGGGAGCGGAGTCAATTCTTCTTCGCGATCGCGTGAGAATGGTTGCGATCGCGTGGGTCGAGGTTCCATTGAATTGCCATCGCGTGGCTTATGATGCGATCGCGTAGGGTCTTCTGTGGGCTTGGGAGATTTGTTCTTCGCGATCGCGTGAGTACATCCGCGATCGCAGTGCATGAATAACTGGGCAGTTAAATAATAAACCCTCCGCGACTTAAACCCTCTTTTACACCATTGTTGAGCGGCGGAAAGCTTTTTGGAAGATTTTTGAAGGAGAAAATCAGTGGGAATCACAGAGGTAAGCAATTTGATTATTAAAACTCGTTTATGGGTGATTATGGACCATAATCCCAGCCTTTAATTCATGAAAAAACAGTAGAAAAATAGGATTTTGGGGCCTGAGATTATGAGACCTTCAAGGGTCGATTTGAGGAGTAAAACGAACTCCGATTTTGGTGTTCTTAATATGTACGGACTCGTGAGAAGATGAATAACACTTTTTTGTATAAATTTCTGAGTTTCGAGACACGGGCCCGGGGGTCGGGTTTTGACCGAATTCGGATTTTTGAGCTAAATTCGATATTTTT
>ML294608.1:0-41219 GCA_005239495.1 Nicotiana undulata
ATCCCATATACATATATATACATACATATATACGCGTATATAACGCCATCTGGTCATGGGTCATTGCACAATGAATGCAATGCATGAAAAGTACGTTAATAAAATATTTCGGAGCTTCATAAGACCATTTTGCCTTTGAGTAATATCATAAAGTAAACTCTTTTCAACTTTCATATTTTTCTGAAACCCATGAACATATGATAAAATATTATGACACGTGGGAATTTAAAAATATAGATATCTCTAATACTTCTATGAATAGAATCATTTATGGAATTTGCGCATTTGCACGTTTCGTTCGTATCGCATAGATCATGCCAAAAGAAAGAAGGGATAGCCTTAACATACTTGAGCCAATTTTCTTGACAATCTCTCTAACACACGTCAATTGCGACAACACGTAACAACGAATCGGAGTAGGGAAAGAATCCGTATGTAATCTCTCGAAAACGTTACGTTGTATCTTCTAATCTTAAAGGGGGACTAAGCAAACATTAGTTGTATCGATAAAGTGCCTATATTTGAGTAAATCACGTTTGAAAAGGCTTGAGAATGCTGGAGTGCATATATTTGGATAGATTATGTTCAGACGGTTTAAAGCTATTTGAATCTTGTTAAATGCTTTACCAAGCTGACACCTTGCCATGACTTACATGAGTCACTTAGTGGCTTTTATTGACAATTCCATGAGCTGCCAACGTTATAGGTAAGTCCCTCAAACTTATTCAATTTAATTAATTGATAATTTATTAATCTCCCATTAACCAATAATTAACCAATTACCCATATAATTAAGAATTATATCAGATTACTAAAAATACTACTTACTTTTAACACATCTTATACACCTTATTATTATGGACATGGGGTACCTTGTACGGTACTGGTCCATAAATATCGGGTATTACCAGTCGACCCCGTATTTTATCCCAATATGTCTAATTTGGACGAAAATTTATTTTCTTTGACTCGATTCCCCTCTCACCTTCACGAATTTACTCATCACTTGCTTGAGATTGCATAATGCTTATAATCTTAAAATAATCACATTCCCAAACTTACGTTGATTAACTTAGGACGAAACTGTAACGTACGAAACGCAGGATGTAACAAGGCGTGGCTATGGTGGACGACAATATGCGGGAAGCACGACTTAGATTGCTCGAACACGTGTAGAGGAGAAGCCTATATGCCCGGTTAGTAGGTGAGAGCGGTTGGCTTTGGCAGGTACGAGAAGAGGTAGAGGGCGGCCTAAGAAGTATTGGGCCGATGTGATCAGACAGGACATGGAGCGGCTCCAGATTTCTAAGGACATGTCTCTTGATAGGAAGGTGTGGAGGTCGATCATTAGGGTTATAGGTTAAGGGGTAGTCGAGCAGTTTTCTCCTTTGTCCCGGTTTTCCTCTTTGTACTGACGAGTATGATAGTGTTTTGTCTAGCCCTGCTAGCGATTTATGTTGTGGTTCACACTTTTGCATAATATTTGTGTTACTAATTTTCCATTTATTTGTTGTCTCTCACGTTGGCGATATTATTTTTCGGTTTTGTTTTCACAGATCTATTGTCTCTGAGCCGAGGGTCTCCCGGAAACAACCTCTCTATCCCCTCCGGGGTAGGGGTAAGGTCTGTGTATATTCTACCCTCCCCAGACCCCACTTGTTGGATTTTACTGGATTATTGTGCCAATTTTTTCAATTACAGTCCCTGCAATGCACACTCATTCCTGCAATTCACTTCAAAACCAGTAAGCTCAACACAAAAACCTATCTAAAAAGGAAGAAAATGAAAAGAAACAAGGGTTTCCTCCCAAGAAGCGCCTGATTTAACGTCGCGGCACGACGCAAGTTACCATCAATCACTTGAAATGAATCAACGTGGCCAACATCAACCTTGACAAGATAATATTTCACCCGGTGACCATTGACTCTAAACACTTCATATTTTTTGTTCTTCAAGTCTAATGCACCAAAGGGTGTCACATGCACAACCTCAAAAGGACCACTTCACTTGGTCTTCAACTTGCCCGGAAACATCCGCAACTGAGAATTGAAAAATAACACTAGATCACCTTCTTTGAAATCCTTGTTTCGGATGTACTTGTCATAGAGATACTTCATCTTTTCCTTGTATAAGGAAACTTGAATATGCATGGTACCAGAATTCATCGAGCTCATTCAATTGTTCCACCCTTAAGTTGGCGGCGATATCCCATTCAAGATTAAGCTTCTTCAATGGCCACATAGCCTTGTGCTCAAGTTCCACCGGATGGTGACAAGCTTTCCCGAACACTAACCGATATGGAGACATACCAATTGGTGTTTTGTAAGCCGTCCTATAAGCCCAAAGAGCATCATCAAGTTTCTTTGATAAATCCGTACGGTTGGCATTCACGGTCTTTTACAAAATACTCTTGATCTCCCGATTGAAAAACTCAACTTGCCCGCTTTCTTGAGGATGATAGGGGGTCGAGACTTTGTGAGTGACACCATACTTTTTGAGTAAGGTATCAAAGTCTTTGTTGCAAAATTGCGATCCCCCATCACTAATAATGGCCCTTGGAGTACCAAACCTCATGAAGATGTTCTTTATTAAGAATGCCACCACACTTCGAGCTTCATTGTTGGGCAAAGCCACGACTTCAACCCACTTTGACACATAATCCGCAGCTACCAATACGTAAGTTTTACCACAAGATCTCACGAACGGACCCATGAAATCAATGCCCCACACATCAAAAATGTCAATCCCCAAGATGGCGGTGAGGGGCATATTAGTTTTCTTAGAAATCCCATCGGCTATTTGACATTCATCACAACGCTGGACGAGATCGCTAGCGTTCTTGTAAAGAGTATGACAATCCACAACTCAACATTTTTGTTGTCGTTCTAGCTCCACCATGGTGGCCACCATATGGTAAAGAGTGGAAAGCCTCAAGAATATCCATTTGTTCCTTCTCCGGCACACACCTTCAAATCACATCATTGGTACAAATCCGTAAGGGATAAGTCTCATCCTAATAATGGTCAAGGCAAACCCGTTTGAGCTTCTTCCTTTGGTTGAAGAGAACTCATTCGGTACAATTCCACTCACAAGATAATTGGCTAAGTCGGAAAACCATGGCATCCCGATCATAGAAATGGCTAGGAGTTGCTCGTCGGTAAATGAATCATTTATCTCAAGGACATCATTTGGTCTCTCCTCCTCCTCCAAAAGAGACAAGTGGTCCGCCATTTGGGTTTCACTACCCTTGCGGTCTTGAATCTCTAGATCAAGTTCTTGCAAAAGAAGTACCCACCGCATTAGTCTTGATTTAGAATCTTTCTTGATCATCAAATATTGAAGCGCCGCATGGTCAGTGTGAACAATCACCTTTGTACCAATCAAGTACGAGAGAGACTTTTCCATAGCAAAAACAATAGCAAGGAGATCTTTTTCAGTCACTATGTAGTTGACTTGTGCATCATTCATGGTCTTACTAGCATAGTAGACCGGATGAAAGATTTTGTTGATACGTTTCCCCAATACCACTCCAACCACCAAATCACTTGTATCACACATGAGCTCTAAAATCAAGCTCCAATCCGGTGCGGTGATAATAGGAGTAGTAATCAACTTGAACTTAAGCAATTCGAATGCCTTCATACAATCTTCGTTGAAATGGAGCTTGGCATCCTTCTCCAAAAGTTTACACAAATGGTTTACAACCTTAGAAATGTCCTTGATGAATCGCTGATAGAACCCCGCATGACCCAAAAAGCTCCTCACTCCGTTCACGAATGTAGTGGGGGGGGGGGGGGGGGGGGGGGGGATATTGGAGATCACCTTAATTTTGGCCTTGTCGATCTCAATACCATGCTTTGAAATTTTGTGTCCGAGGAATATGCCTTCCTCGACCATGAAGTGACACTTCTCCCAATTCAAGACCAAGTTTGTTTCTTCACATCTTGCCAATACCTTGTCCAAGCGCCCATCAAAAGAATTTCCCACCACGGAAAAATCATCCATGAAGACCTCAAGATAAACCTCCACCATGTCGGTGAAGATGGCCATCATACACCGTTGAAAATTCATCGGTGCATTGCTAACCCAAATGACATCTGCGAGAATACGAAAGTACCACAGGGACAAGTGAAAATAGTCTTCTCTTGGTCCTCAAGAGAAATAAGAATTTAATTTTAGCCAGAATATCCATCAAGGAAACAATAAAAACCACGTCCGGCCAACCTATCAAGCATTTGATCAAGAAATGTAAGAGGAAAATGATCTTTCCGAGTTACTTTGTTGAGCTTCCTATAGTCCATGAACACCCTCCACCCGGTGGACGTTCTTGTAGAGATCAACTCATTCTTATCATTTATTACCATAGCCATTCCCCCTTTATTTGGGACACATTGCATCAGAGAGGTCCACAAGCTATCGGAAATGGGGTAAAAAACCCCGACATCCAACCATTTTATGATCTTCTTCTTACCACTTCTTGCATTGCTTCATTTAATCTTCTTTGATGTTCAACAGAGGGTTTGTAATCCTCCTCCAAAATAATCGTGTGCATGCAAAAGACGGGGCTTATACCCCGAATATCTGCCAATGTTCATCCTATAGTTTTCTTCCTCTTTTGGAGCACTGCCAAAGTAGAGTCTACCTGCATGTTAGTCAAGCAAGAGGAAAGAATAACATGTAAAGTGGAACATGGGCCAAGAAACACATACCTGAGATGTGAAGGCAATGACTTTAACTCCAAAGTGGGAGGCTCCTCGATTGAGGGCTTTGTTGGAGGATGCCTCCGGTTCTCAAGATCTAAAGACAATTTTCGGGGTTCATATGTATACGACCCCATTCCTTGTAGTGGATTTACACATTCCACAAAGCCTTCCTTCTCATCATCATCATGATTAAGAAACACAACTTCCAAGGTATCAACAACATTCATCGCAATACTAGCATCATCAACAATCACTTCGGTCACTAAGTCCACAAACGAACAAACTTCTTTGCTATTCGGTTGCCTCATCGATTTGCACACAAGGAATACCAACTTTTCATCGCCCACCCAGAAGGTGATCTCACCGGCTTCCACATCAACAAAAGCCTTCCCCGTAGCAAGGAAAGGTCTACCCAATATAATAGGCACCTCATAGTCAATCTCACAATCAAGAATCACAAAGTCCGCCGAAAGAATGAACTAATCAACACGAACTAACACATCATCAATAATACCCAATGGTCTCTTCATAGTCCGATCCGCCATTGCAACCTCATACATGTGGGTCTTGCTTGCCTAATTCCCAAAGTTGTGAACACATAGTAGGGCATCAATTTGATACTTGCCCTTAAATCACATAGAGATTTGGCAAAGTTGGCGCCCCCAATAGTGCAAGGGATTGTGAAAGCGTCGGGATCTTCCAATTTCGGAGCCATTGAGTGCACAATAACACTCACTTGATGTGTCATCTTGATAGTCTCACAATTCATTGATCTTTCTTTATCACCAAATCCTTCATGAATTTTGCATAACCGGGCATTTGTTCCAACACCTCAACCAATGGCACGTTAATGGATAAGCTCTTCATCATGCCAATAAACGTCTTGAATCATTTCTCACTATTTTTCTTGGTGAGCCTTTAAGGATATGGAGGAGGAGGCCATGGCATTGCTGCCTTGGCCTTTGGCACTACCGGTTCCGGCGTGTCAATCATGTGCTCCCTAGACGGGTTCACTTCTTCTTGGTTCTCCTCCACACTTTCATCAATATCAATTCTCACTTCTTCATTATATTGAACCACATTGCTTGGAGTCTCATCTTCTTGAACCAACACATCATGATCAACAATTCTTCTTTGATTTGAGGTGGTTGCCTCCCCACCTTTTCCACTCTGTGTGGTTACGGCCATGGCATGTCCCATAATGTTCCCACCCTTCAGGTTCACCACCGTATCACTAGGTAGATCCCCCTTAGGACGAGTGTTTAAAGCTTGCGAGATTTGCCCAAGTTGAACCTCCAAACTGTGGATTGAAGTGTTGTGGGAGGCTAGTTGAGCACCGGAGTCGGCATTTTTCTCCATCATTTGTTTGAACATATTTTCAATATGTCCCATTTCATTGTTGGGAGAACTAGGACCTTGAGACGGATAAGGAGGCGATTGCTTGGTTGTTGATACATTGGGGGACTTTGAAAGCCCAGTCCCTGATTCCCTTGATTATTATTATTCCAATCCCCTTGGTTGTTGCCTCCCCAATTGCTTTGGTTATTCCCACCCCAATTGCTTTGGTTATTTCATCCCCAATTGCCTTTGTTACCATGATTATTCCAATTGCCTTGATAATTGTTGTTCCCCCAGTTACCTTGATTGTTATTACCACCACTCCAATTGCCTTGGTTGTTTTGATTGTTCCAATTTTCTTGATTTCCTTGTGATCTCCATTATTTTTGATTTTGGCTTTGAGCATTATTTCTTTGGCCTTGATAATTATTTACATATTTCAGTTCTTCTTCTCTCTCATTGTATGAATCACCTTGGTCATAAGCACTATCATCTTGCACAAATTATTCCATATGGTTTTGTACTTGTTGACTTTTTTGACATCTCTTGTTCATCATCATATTCACACCTTCCATTGCATTCACTAGCTTCAAACCTTGAACATGTTGAAGTTGAACTTTGGCCAATTGATTCATTGTGGCTGTCCACTCGACAATTGTTTGCCCATGATCATGTAGTTCTTTGTGTAGGTGAATTACGTTTGGGTCACCTTGAGGAACATTAGCTGTACTTTTCCATGCCGATGAAGTATCTTCCATTTCATCCAAGATTTCACACGCTTCGGCATATGGCGTGGTCATAAAATTTCCATCGGCGAGTTGATTTACCACACACTGATTTGTTGTGTTGATCCCCCTGTAGGAGGTTTTTTGGATCATGGCCTCAGTCATATCATTATTAGGGCACTCTTTATCCATGGTACAATATCTTTCCCAAATCTCGTGCAAGGGCTCATTGGGTTCTTGCTTGAATATAAGAATCTCATCCTGAAGTGTAGCCATATGCCCCGGAGAAAAGAATTTGGCAATGAATATTTCCGCCAACTCATCCCATGTATGGATGGAATGATTGGGCAATCTTTCTAACCAGTCCAATGCCTTTCCCCGTAAAGAGAAGGGAAATAGCCTCAATCGCAGCGCATCCTCCAAAACATTGGTTTGTTTGCTCCCCCAACCAGTATCCACGAACCCTTTGAGATGCTTGTAAGAATTTTTACTCGGATCCCCGATGAAGAATCCATGTTGCTCAAGGAGTGTAAGCATCAGATTGGTGATTTGGAAATTGCCAGTCCGAAAGGGGGGCGGGACTATAGCACTTTCAGAACCCTCGTTCGACAACACTCAGTGTGCAACCACTCTTGGTGGAGTTAGGGGAAGGAGGGGTATATTATCATGAGGTGGTCGGCCTCGCCTCTTTGATTGAGGTACGGGATGAACGTCAAAACCTTGATCATCGTCCACTTCCTCCCCCAATGGAAAATTCCCGAGAGGCTCGTTGTTGAGAGCCATTTTTGTACCTGTAATCAATTCACGAACAAAATTAGTAACTCGAAAGGAAAGAAAGACAAGACACACAAGAAATGAAATATAACTCACAACACGAATTTAGGTTGTGATGCGGTCGATGCAATAATAAAAACCAAACGTGAGTCGGTGTCGATTCCACACGGAGCTATGAGTAGGATTAGGTATATATCTAGCATAAATGTATGATGTGCCTAAGCTGCACTGGCAGTAGTGGACATAGAAACAACCTGAGCTAAACTGGAACACACCGTCAATATCTGAGCAAGAGACTCCTGAAGACCCGGAATAACAATAGGCACTACCGATGCCTGAGCCTGTCCCGCTGGAGCGCCATCGGCGGGAACCTGATCCTGAACGATAGGGGGATCCTGGGGTACTGTCCTGGCTGCTACCCGGGCTGGTCCCCTACCTCTACCACGGCCCCGACCCCTTGTGGGTTTGGCTGGTGTCTGGTCACCCTGATCGGTATTGCGTGTCCTCACCATCTGTGAGAGAATGAAACAACGTAAGTTTAGATTTCAAGAATCAATAGATTGGCACGAAAGAGTTCAAGAAAATGAGATTTTTCCTAAGACTTCTGCAGCCTCTCGAAGATAAGTACAGACATCTTCGTACCGATCCGCAAGACTCTACTGAACCTTCTCATGACCATTGAGTCCTATGTAACCTAGAGCTCTGTTACCCACTTGTCACGACCCCAAATCCTAACAGGGCGTGATGGCGCCTATTGTGGAATTAGGCTAGCCAACACTCATAATTTTCACATTTTTCTTTTCAAATATCTTAATTTATTTCCAACGATTCATAATACATGTATAAACTTTGAAATCTTTAGCAAAACAATCAAGCTAACAGTCTACAACCGTCCCCAATACCCGGAGTCAACATGTCATGAGCATCTACGAAATAAACTAACTCTGCTATTGTCATAGACAAAGTCTAGGAATAATATATTAATACTAAATAAGGAAGGGAAATGGAAAAGCTGATGACGCTGGACAGCTACCTCAAAATCCCGTAAGCTGCTGATAATGAACTCGGACGACTACAACTCCGAATCAATACCTGGATCTGCACACAGAGGTGCAGGGAGTAATGATGAGTACGCCAACTCAGTAGTAATGAAAATAAATCACAGTTTGAGAAATACGAAACACACAACACAGATACACCAATTCACAAAAACAGTACATCACCAAGTCACCATAAGTATTCATCAAATACATAAGTTCGAAAACAAATTTCCAGAAATCCTTTGAAACAAGTATAATTTCAAAATATCCCAGTAAAAATCATTTTGAAAAACGAAGTGAATCGTAGTCAAAAACTCTGTAAATTTTCATAAATCTGCCCCTTGGGCCATAATCATTTCTCATAACAATGTCAGTATCAGCCCATCAAGCAACCTCACAATCACTCAGTATTAGCCCATCAGGAAACCTCACAATCACTCAATATCAGCCCCGCGGGCAATATCACTCATTAGGTACCTGCGCTAACTGGGGTGTGTACAGACTCTGGAGGGGCTCCTACACCCAAGCGCTATAAACAAGCCACATCATGGCATAAATCACTCTCAGGCACTCGGCCTCTCTCATCTCATAACATCCTCACATTGGCCCTCGACCTCACTCAGTCAGACACTCTCAACATGCCACTCGGGCCATGAATAAAACGGGGTTCTTGACCCAAAATAGTATTTCATTTCAAGAACTAGTAATATCATCAAATAAGAGTTTCAACAATTTCACAAGAAAGACTGAGTGTAAAATCATAGTTTAAAAATAGTGAGAGTATCAGTAAAACAACCCCGAGGGGTTAAAACAGATCGACACTAGGCCCCAAACATGGCTTACAGCCCAAATCATATCAAAATATATCAATACTATTAAGCATAAGCTTAAGAATCGGTTTCACAACTCAACAGTTGCCTAAAGAGGGATATATTTCCAAATTTCCAATCTTTGCATTCCAAAATCCGTGAAAGGATGTAAAGTCCGGGGTTTCATACCCTCAGGACAAGATTTAAAGACATTACTTACCTCAAGCTAGCCCGAAAGTTATTCTGCAATACGCTTGCCTTTCGAACCAACTTCCGAATGCTCCAAATCTACCAAGTTCAAATTTTTATCATCAAATTATGCTAATGAATGAATTCCAATTGAAAAGTACCAATTTTAGCATAAAACCCAAATTTAGCCAAAACTCGACCCCCGGGCCCGCGTCTCGGAACTCGAAAAATTTTATACCAAAATGTTCTTCATCATCTCACGAGTCCGTACATATAAAGAACGCTAAATCGGAGTTCGTTTGACCCATCAAATCGTCCCCTAAAGGTCTCATAATCTCAAGCCATGATTCCACCTTTTCCTACTTATTTTCATGAATTAAACACTGATATTTTATTCCTTAATCACCTATAATAGAGTTTTAGGGTCCAAAATACTTACCTATATGAAGAACAATGATTTCCCCTCTTCAAAGTAGCCTCCAAGCTCTTTTCCCGTTCAAAAATGGTGTTAAAAGGTTTAATGGTTGCAGAGGGTTTTAATTTATACTTTATGTCCAGGGGTTCCGCACCTGCGCCCAATTTCTCGCACATGCGGTCCCACTAACCGCACCTGCGAACTTCCCTGGGCTGGCCAGTCTCGCACTTGCAGAGTCCTGCTCGCTCCTGCGGGCCCGCACCTGCGATCAAACTTCCGCAGGTGCGCTTACACCAGCACCAGCAGCTGAAGTTGCATTTTACAACCACAAAAACTTTTGTTCATCACCAAAATCAATCCCGAGCCCCTCGGGACCCCAACCAATTATACCAACACATCATAAATGATCATTCAAACTTACTTGCACCCTCGAAACACCAAAACTAATATCGAAACACCAAAATCACATCGGATTCAAGCCGAAGAACTTTGAAATTTCTAAAATCCACCAACGATGCCGATATTATTCAAAACAACTTCGATTGACCTGAAATTTTGCAGACATATCCAAATGACATTACGAACCTGTTCCAACTTCTGGAACTCCATTCCGACCCCGATGGCCTATTTTCCACTGCATACCGGAAATCACCAAAAACTAACTTTCGCCAATTCAAGCCTAATTCTACACCGGGCATCACAAAATTATTCTGAACACACTCCTAAGTCCCAAATCACCTAAAAAAGCTATACGAGCTATAAAATACGCATTCCGAGGTTGTTTACCAACAAGTCAATCTCAGTTGACCTTTACAACTTTAAGGCCATTTTTTTTAAAGACTAAGTGACTAAACTCTCACAACAACCATTCCGATTTCAAGCCTACAAACTCTAACACATCAATAACAGTATAATCAACCTATAACAAGTCAATAACAGTAATTAGTGCAGGTTCTACGTAACGACGAACTGGGTCGTTACATTCTCCCCCTCTTAAACAAACGTTCGTCCTCGAGCGGGTCTAGAAACATACCTGGAGTCTCAAACAAGTAAGGATATTTGCTCATCATCTCCCGCACAGTCTCCCAAGTAGCCTCCTCCACTGGCTGACCTCTCCACTGCACCTTCAATGATGCTATATACTTAGACCTCAACTTTCTGACCTCGCGAGCTAAAATAGCTACTGGCTCAACCTCGTATGACATATCACCCTCGAGTTGAACTGTGCTGAAGTCTAACACATGAGACGGGTCACCAACATATTTCGTGATCATCGACACATGAAATACCGGATGAACACCCGATAAACTGGGTGGCAAGGCAAGTTTGTAAGCCACCTCTCCAACCTTCTGAAGTACCTAAAATGGACCAATAAATCGAGGACTAAGCTTTCCTCTCTTTCCGAACCTCATAACACCCTTCATGGGTGATACCTTCAGCAGTACCTTATCACCTTCCATAAATGACAATCCCGGACCTTCCAGTCTGCATAGCTCTTCTGGCTAGACTGCTCTGTGCGAAGTCGCTCCTGAATCAACTTCACCTTCTCCAACGCATCCTGAATCAAATCTGTGCCTAATAACTTAGCCTTCCCAGGCTCGAACCAACCAACTGGAGATCTACACCTCCTACCATATAAAGCTTCATACGGGGCCATCTGCATACTGGACTGGTAGTTGTTATTGTATGCAAACTCCGCTAGTGGCAGAAACCGATCCCATGAACCACCAAAATCAATCACAGCAGCCCGTAACATATCCTCCAATATCTGAATAGTCCGTTCCGACTGCCCGTCGGTCTGAGGATGAAATGCAGTGCTCAACTCTACATCAGTACCCATACCTCTCTGTACGGCCCTCTAAAACTGAGATGTGAACTGAGTACCTCTGTCAGAAATAATAGAAACCGGAACTCCATGCGATCGGACAATCTCCTTAATGTAAATACCAGCTAACCGCTCTGAAGTATAATAAGTACTGACAAGAATGAAGTGCGCGAACTTTGTCAATCTATCCACAATGACCCAAATAGCATCAAAAACCTTCGAAGTCCGTGGAAGCCCAACTACAAAGTCCATAGTAATCCGCTGCCACTTCCACTCCGGAATATCTAAACTCTGAAGCAAATCACCTGGTCTCTAGTTCTCATACTTGACATGCTGGCAGTTGAGACACTGTGCAACATACTCAACATTATCTTTCTTCATCCGCCTCTACCAGTACTGTTGTCTCAGATACTAATACATATTCACGTCACCCAGATGAATAGAATACCGCGAGCTGTGAGCCAATGGTATTATCAACTCTCGAATACCATCCACATTAGGCACGCAAATACGGCCCTGCATCCTCATAACTCCATCATCACCAATAGTCACATCCTTAGCATCACCCCGACGAACTCTATCTTGAAGAACTAACAAGTGTTGGTCATCATACTGGCGAGCTTTAATCTGATTATAAAGAGAGGACCAAGAAGCCATGCTAGCTAATACCCGCGGAGGGTCTGACAAATCCAACCTCACCAACTGACCCGCTAAAGCCTGAACATCATGTGCTAAAGGTCTCTCTGCTGTTGAAAGGTATGCTAGACTCCCCAAACTCTCGACTCTGCGACTCAAGGCATCGGCCAATGCATTGGCCTTTAACGGATGATACAAAATAGTAAGGTAATAATCCTTGAGAAGCTCTAACCATCTCCTCTGCCGCAAATTCAAATCCTTCTGCCTCAGCAGATACTGAAAACTACGATGGTCAGTGAAGATCTCACAATGCACCTCATACAAGTAATGCCGCCAAATCTTTAAGGCATGAACAATGGCAGCTAGCTCAAGATCGTGCACTAGGTAATTCTTCTTGTGAACCTTCAACTGTCTCGACGCATAGGCAATCACCCTACCGTCCTGCATCAATACCGCTCCCAAACCATATCTAGAAGCATCACAATAGACTGTATAAGAACCCGAACCAGTAGGCAAAACCAAAACCGGAGCTGTGGTCAATGCTGACTTGAGCTTCTGAAAGCTCTCCTCACACTCATCAGACCATCTGAATGGGGCACCCTTCTAGGTCAATCTGGTCAATGGTAAAGCAATAAATGAAAACCCTTCTACAAAGCGATGGTAATATCCCGCCAAACCAAGGAAACTCTTGATCTCCGTAGCTGAGGACGGTCTGGGGCAACTCTGCACCGCCTCAATCTTCTTCGGATCAACCTGAATACCCTCACTAGACACCACGTGCCCCAAGAAAGCTACTGAAACGAGCCAAAACTCACACTTGGAGAATTTTGCATAAATCTTCTCCTCCCTCAATCTCTGTAACACAATCCTCAAGTGCTGAGCATGCTCCTCTTGGCTACAATAATAAACCAGGATGTCATCAATGAACACAATGACGAACGAATCAAGGTAAGGCTGAAACACATTGTTCATCAATTGCATGAACGCGACTGGGGCATTAGTCAACCCAAATGACATAACTAGGAATTCATAATGACCATATCGGGTCCTGAAAGCAGTCTTCAGAATGTCAGAATCCCGAATCTTCAATTGATGATACCCAGACCTCAAGTCGATCTTGGAGAACACCGTAGCTCCCTGAAGCTGATCAAATAAGTCATCAATACGAGGCAAAGGATAACGATTCTTCACTGTAACCTTATTCAGCTGCCTATAATCAATACACATACGCATGGAGCCATCTTTCTTTTTCACAAACAACACCGGTGCACCCCAAGGTGACACACTAGGCCGAATGAACCCCTTATCTAAGAGTTCCTGAAGTTGCTCTTTCATTTCTTTCAACTCCGCTGGTGCCATGCGGTAAGGTTGAACAGAGATAGGCTGAGTGTCTGGCACCAGGTCAATACCAAAATCAATATCCCTGTCAGGTGGCATGCCTGGTAGGTCTGCAGGGAATACATCTGGGAAGTCACGGACTACTGGAACATAATCAACAGAAGGAGTCTCCCTACTAACATCCCTCAAAAAAGCAAGATAAGATTCACACCGTTTCTCAACCATACTCTGAGCCTTTAAATAAGAAATCACTCTGCTAGGTACATGCTCTATAGACCCTCTCCACTCAACTCTCGGAACTCTGGGCATAGCTAAGGTCACGGTCTTAGCGTGACAATCAAGAATAGCATGACATGGGGATAACCAATCCATGCCCAGTATCACATCGAAATCAACCATACTAAGTAACATAAAGTCCACTCGGGTCTCCAGACCCCCAATAGATATAAGACACGATCGATACACACGGTCCACAACAATAGTATCGCCCACCGGAGTCGAAACATGAACAGACGTAACTAAAGACTCACGGGGCATATTCAGAAAATGAGCAAAATAGGATGAGACATAAAAGTACGTGGAATCAAGGTCAAATAAAGCCAAAGCATCACTGTGACAAACTGAGATAGTACCTGTAATCACCGCATTTGAGGCCATAGCATCAGGCCTAGACGAAAGTGCAAAATTATGTGGCTGGCCTCCACCTGCTCGACCTCCCCCTCTAGGGCGGCCTCTAGCTGCTTGACCACCACCCCTAGCTGCCTGAGTAGGTGGTGAAGTGACTGGGGCTGAAGTCGAGGGCTGAACCCTCTGCTGAGATGAATTACCAGGACGACGAGGACACTACCTCCACTCATGTCCGAACTATCCACACTCATAACAACTACCTGAAGCTGGAGATGAAAACTGACGAGAACCCCTGCCACCATGAAAACCACCAGACGAACCATGCATAGAAGAACCCTGATAAGATAATGCTCGGGCGGGGCTCTGAGCTGGAAGGGCACTAAAAGATGAACGTCCCTGATGACCCTACCTCGAAGATACACCACTGTAAGTTGGGCAACTGGCTGTGGAGGTCTAAATGGACGACCTCTGTTGTGCTGAAACTGCCCTCTAGAAGGGGCATCACTGAAGCTACCCGATCCCCTACGCCTCTTAGCCTCCCTCTCTTCACGCTCCTGCCTACGAACCGACTCAATGTCCCGAGCTATGTCAACAACCTGATCAAATGTAGATCTAGACATTCTCTCCCTCGTCATCAAAATGCGAAGCTGATAAGTAAGACCATCTACAAACCTCCTAATCCTCTCCCTATCAGTAGGGACAAACTCAGAAGCATGTCTAGCCAACTCGAAAAACCTCATCTCGTACTGAGTAACTGACAACTCTCCCTGGCGCAGCTGCTCAAACTGCCTGCACTGCTCCTCTCTGTGGGACTAAGGAACATACTTCTCCAAAACGATCGTGGAGAACTGCTGCCAGGTGAGTGGTGCTGAACCAACCGGCCTACGCCTCTTAAATGCCTCCCACCAAGTAAAAGCAGCACCAGCAAACTGAAATGTAGCAAATGAGACCCCACTGGTCTCCAAAATACCCACAGTACGTAGTATCCTCTGGCACTTATCCAGAAAACCTTGGGCATCCTCACCTTTGTGCCGCTGAAAGTCGGAGGCTGAAGTTTACAGAACCTTTCCAGCCTACGCTGCTCATCCTCGGGCATATATGGAACCACATAGTCTTGAACTGGGCAACCGGCTGAGCTGGGGCTGCTCCCAGTGCCTGAATACCCCGTACAACCTGCTCAGGTGTCCGGGCAGCTGGAGTCTGATTGCCTCTTCCGGCCTGAGGTGCAGTGGCAGTAGTGGAAATAGAAACTGCCTGAGCTAAACTGGAACACACCGTCAATATCTGAGGAAGAGTCTCCTGAAGACCCGGAATAACAATAGGCATTGTCGGTGCCTGATCCTGTCCCGCTGGAGCGCCATCGGCGGGAACCTGATCCCGAAAGATAAAGGGATCCTGAGGTACTGTTCCGGCTGCTGCGCGGGCAGGTCCCCTACCTCTACCACAGCCCCGACCCTTTGTGGGTCTGGCTGGTGTCTGGTCACCCTGATCGGTATTCCGTGTCCTCACCATCTGTGAGAGAATTAAACAACGTAAGTTTAGATTTCAAGAATCAATAGATTGGCATGAAAAAGTTCAAGAAAATGAGATTTTTCCTAAGAGTTCTGCAGCCTCTCGAAGATAAGTACAGACGTCTCTGTACCGATCCGCAAGACTCTACTGAACCTGCTCATGACCGTTGAGTCCTGTGTAACCTAGAGCTCTGATACCAACTTGTCACAACCCCAAATCCTAACAGGCCGTGATGGCGCCCATATTGGAACTAGGCTAGCCAACACTCATAATTTTCATATTTTTCTTTTCAAATATCTCAATTTATTTTCAACGATTCATAATACGCGTATAAATTTTGAAATCTTTAACAAAACAATCAAGCTAACAGTCTACAACCATCCCCAAGACCCGGAGTCAACATGTCATGAGCATCTACGAAATAAACTAACTCTGCTATTGTCATAGACAAAGTCTAGGAATAATATATTAATACTAAATAAGGAAGGGAAATGGAGAAACTGCGGACGCTGGACAGCTACCTCAAAATCCCGTAAGCTGCTAATAACAAACTTGGACGACTACTGCTCCGAATCAATACCTGGATCTGCACACGGAGGTGCAGGGAGTAAGGATGAGTACGCCAACTCAGTAGTAATGAAAATAAATCACAGTCTGAGAAATACGTAACACACAGCACAGATACACCAATTCACAAAAAACAGTAAATCACCAAGTATTCATCAAATACGTAAGTTCGAAAACAAATTTCCAGAAATCCTTTGAAACAAGTATAATTTCAAAATATCCCAGTAAAACTCTCAGTAAAAATCATTTTGAAACACGAAGTGAATCGTAGTCAAAAACTCTGTAAAATTTTCATAAATCTACCCCCCGGGCCATAATCATTTCTCATAACAATCTCAGTATCATCCCATCAGGCAACCTCACAATCACTCAGTATCAGCCCATCAGACAACCTCACAATCACTCAGTAGTAGCCCCGCGGGCAACATTACTCATTAGGAACATGCGCTCACTTGGGGTGTGTACAGACTCCGGAGGGGCTCCTACAGCCCAAGCTCTATAAACAAGCCACATCATGGCATAAATCACTCTCAGGCACCCGACCTCTCTCATCTCATAACATTCTCACATTGGCCCTCGACCTCACTCAATCAGACACTCTCAGCATACCACGCGGGTCATGAATAAAACGGGGTTCTCGACCCAAAATAGTATTTCATTTCAAGAACTAGTTATATCATCAAATAAGAGTGTCAACAATTTCACAAGAAAGACTGAGTGTAAAATCATAGTTTAAAAATAGTGAGAATATCAGTAAAACAACCCCCGAGGGGTTAAAACAGATCGGCACTAGGCCCCAAACATGGCTTACAGCCCAAATCATATCAAAATATATCAATACTATTAAGCATAAGCTTAAGAATCGGTTTCACAACTCAACAGTTGCCTAAAAAGGGATATATTTTCAAATTTCCAATCTTTGCATTCCAAAATCCGTGAAAGGATGTAAAGTCCAGGGTTTCATACCCTCATGACAGGATTTAAAGACATTACTTACCTCAAGCTAGCCCAAAAACTATTCCGCAATACGCTTGCCTTTCGAACCAACTTCTGAATGCTCCAAATCTACCAAGTTCAAATTTTTATCATCAAATTATGCTAATGAATGAATTCCAATTGAAAAGTACCAATTTTAACATAAAACCCAAATTTAGCCAAAACCCGACCCCCGAGCCCGCGTCTCGAAACTCGACAAATTTTATACCAAAATATTCTTCATCATCTCACGAGTCCGTACATATAAATAACGCTAAATCGGAGTTCGTTTGACCCATCAAATCGTCCCCTAAAGGTCTCATAATCTCAAGCCTTGATTCCACCTTTTTCTACTGATTTTCATGAATTAAACACTGATATTATGTTCCTTAATCACCTATAATCGAGTTTTAGGGTCCAAAATACTTACCTCTATGAAGAACAATGATTTCCCCTCTTCAAAATAGCCTCCAATCTCTTTTCCCGTTCAAAAATGGTGTTAAAAGGTTTAATGGTTGCGGAGGGTTTTAATTTATACTTTATGTCCAAGGCTTCCGCACCTGCGCCCAATTTCTCGCACCTACGGGACCGCACCTGCGGTCCCACTAACCGCACCTACGACCTTCCTTGGGCTGGCCAGTCTCGCACCTGCGGGCCCGCGCCTGCGGTCAAACTTCCGCAGGTGCGGTTACACCAGCACCAGCAACTGATGCTGCATTTTACCAACTTAAAAACTTCCGTTAATAACCCGAAATCAATCCCGAGCCCCTCGGGACCCCAACGTATTATACCAACACATCATAAATGATCATTCAAACTTAGTTGCACCCTTGGAACACCAAAACTATTATCGAAACACCAAAATCACATCGGATTCAAGCCTAAGAACTTTGAAATTTCTAAAATCCACCAACGATGTCGAAACTATTCATAACAACTCTGATTGACTTGAAATTTTGCAGACATATCAAAAATGACATTACGAACCTGTTTCAACTTTTGGAATTCCATTTCGACCCCGATAGCCTATTTTTCACTGCCGACCGGAAATCACCAAAAACTAACTTTTGCCAATTCAAGCTTAAGTCTACACCGGGCATCACAAAATTATTCTGAACACACTCCTAAGTCCCAAATCACCTAACGAAGCTATACGAGCCATAAAATATGCATTTCAAGGTCGTTTACGAATATGTCAACTCTCAGTTGACTTTTCCAACTTTAAGGCCATTTTTTTTAAAGACTAAGTGACTAAACTCTCACTACAACCATTCCGATTTCAAGCCTACCAAATCTAACACATCAATAATAGTATAATCAACCTATAACAAGTCAATAACATTAACTATAGTTCAGGCTATGTAATGACGGACCGGGTCGTTACAAATGCGTCTGCACTTCCTCTGATTGTGCGGACCACATATTTCTGAGTGCAGCCGCGCTCTTGATCATGGACCGGGACTGGGCTTCATTCTGCGGACCGCGCATTTTGTGAGTGTGGCTGCACTTTGGCATCATGCGACCGCACAATACTTCTGCTACTTAGACTTATTAATTAAGTTATAGTATTTTGTATAGAATATCAAAACAAAAATGATTCCATTTCTACCATTATTATGATAATACATATTCCAACCTGCTTGAATACCAGGAAAAAAAATTGATTCGACATTTGATAATAGTGCAGTCCGCACATCGTCAAGCTTCCCAAAACATGGCTCTCTGAATCTCATCTTCTACGGCCGCACAATAATTATTCGGTCCGCACTCTGTGAAAGAATCATGTCAATGTATCTTTAGAGTTTGCGGCCGCACATAGTATCGTGCGGTCTGCACTTCGGCCCTTTTTTCCTTGTTTTGGTCCTTGTCTAATTTTACTCCTTTTTTAGTTGATTTTCACTTCTTTGGCTCATTTCCCAATATTCTTGCAAGAAAGCCACAATTCATTAGTTCTCGGGAGTACCTTTAAGCATTTTTTAGCTAAAACGTAAGTAAAAGAGGGCAAATAAGCAGTCAAAATACCTACTTATCAGTGAACAATAATGAATGAGGTGAACGTGTCGTGCCTTTTCAATGAGGTGCAACAGGCGCTGAACCAGGTAAGGCATCATTACGTCCCTTCGAACTTACTTAAGTTTTGATATTTCTCACATTTTCCATCTATTTGAAGGCCTCGATATTTCATCACGAGAGCTTCCTTTGGTAACATGTTGAGGTCAATCAGCTCGAGCTCGAGGTCAATGAGCTAGCCTGGAAAAGGGATATGTACAATCCCCTCCGCGAGCAACAAGAAGGGGTCATTAAGAACCTTCAGGCCGAGATGGATAGGGCTTAGAAAGAAGCATCAGTCCTAAGGCAAGGGCACGCTGACTTGGTTGAAAAGGTGAAAGTCTTTGAAGTTAGAAATGAGGAAATAGTGTGGTGGCTAACGAAAATACCTCACAGGTCTAGCAGAAGATCGACCAACTCCGAAAAGAGATGAACAAGATCCAAGTCATGGTTGATGGGTGGAAAAGCAAGACATAACTGCTGGCCTCGGAGAAGGAAACTGCCCAGGCGAAGCTGTTTTCGGTAGAGGTTCAACTTTGGGTGGTAAAGGAAAAAGTTGATAAAGGGGCTCAACTAAATAAGGATCTCCGAGCACAGCTGGGCTCAGCCATCGTAGAACGGGACACCCTTGGTAAAAAGCTCGAACCAGCAAGGTCCAAGTTGGAGACAACCTTGGCCGATGCTGAAGAGATGGTGGCTCGGTACAAGGCCAATGTTGACGCAGCCGAGGCCCGCCTGGAGACTAATGCTGAATACATGAGGCATCTATCTCGAAAGGAGACCCTCGAAGAGATCCATGCCCGAGGCTTCGACCTATCTGCCGAGATTGAGAAGGCAAAAAGACTTGAGGCCGAGGCAAAGAAACTAGCTAAACCCGAAGGTGAAGAGTGCTTTGAGGGCTCCGAAGTCTCATTATTTCCTTGCAAAGAAGCTTGACCTGAGGGTGATGGCCCCCAGTATTCGAGGTCGATCTAGAGAGGGCTCAGATACTATTGATGAGACCACTAACTCCAATTTAAAACCGGTCTCCGATTCTAAGTTAGCACGATTTATTGTTGCCTTGTTAAAATCCTTGCCAGAAAACCTATTTGTGACAAAACCGGTTCAAGGAAAAAGAGTGCAACGCATGCTCTCAGGCCTAATAATCGCATTCTCCTTTGGTTGTTGCCTGCAAGTATTAGTTCAATTCATAATATTATAAAAAGGTGAATGGGCCCGTACCTGAGCATTAGTACCCTTTTAAGTGCGCCACATTCCAGTTGTTCGGTAGCAGTGCACCATTTCCTACTTGGAGATTGTATGAGCCCTTACTGGTAATGCCGATGACTCTTTATGGTCCTTCCAAATTCAGCCCTAGCTTCTCCTCGTTCGGGTTCCGGGTGTCCAGTGTTACTTTTCTTGACATTAAGTCCCCGATATTAAAGTGTCAGAGGTTGGCTCTTCAGTTGTAATACTTTTCTATCCGCTGTTTCTGGGCGGCCAACCGGACTAGGGTAGCCTCGCGCCTTTCATCCAATAGTTCCAGGCTCGTGCTCATGGCCTCACTGTTTAATTCTTCTGTTGCATATAAGAACCTGAGGCTCGGTTTTCCCACATTTGCCCGTATTAGTGCTTCTGCACCGTAGACCAATGAAAACGGAATGTCCCTAGTACTAGATTTCGAGGTTGTACGGTTTTCCCACAAGACTTGGGGCAGAATTTCCTTCCATTTCCCTTTGGCACCAGTCAACCTTTTCTTTAGGTTTTGAAGTGTGGTCTTGTTTGTTGATTCTGCTTGCCCGTTCCTGCTAGAGTTATAGGGTGTTGACAAGATCTTTTTGATCTTATGGTCTTCAAAAAATTTGTTTACCTTGCTGCTGATGAACTGCTTCCTGTTATCACACACTATCTCGTCCATTATCCCGAACTGGCATATTATGTGGTCCCAAACAAATTCAACGACTTCTTTTTCTCGGACCTTCTTGAACGCTTGATCTTCGAACCACTTAGAAAAATAATCGGTCATAAATAATATGAATTCAACCTTACCAGGTTCCCACGGCAGGGGACAGACAATGTCCATTCCCCACTTCATGAACAGTTAAGGTGACAAGACCGAATGTAGTAGCTCTCGGGTTGATGGATAATCGGTGCATGCCTTTGACAGACGTCGCATTTTCGTACAAAGTCTTTGCATCTTTCTCCATGTCGATTCAGTAATAGCCAACCCTGATTATCTTACGAACCAAAGATTCTTCCCCTGAATGGTTTCTGCAGGTGCCTTCATGAACTTCTCTCAAAACATATTCGGTATATGCCAGCCCCAAGTATATGACGAGCGGGCCATCGAACGTTCTTCTGAACAGAGTACCTTCAGAAGGTTGAATGTGGCCGCCTTTGTGCGCAGAACTCTCGATTCTTTAGGATCTGAGGGAAACTTCCCAGTCTACAAGTAGCTTATATACTTGCTTCTCCAATCCCAAGTTAAACTTGTTAAGTTTATGCATGGCCTTCTTCCATTACAGATTTCATGACTTGTACGACCGTTCCTGAGCTGAGTTTATCACCATCAACTGATGACCCCAAGTTAACTAGAGCATCGACGTCGTTATTTTGATCTCAGGGTACGTGTTGTAGGGTCCATTCCTTGCATCGAAGCAACATTACCATTTGTCTAAATACCTTCGCCATTCCTTCCTCTTTCACTTCGAACGCTCCATTGACTTCATTTACCACAAGAAGGGAATCACACTTAGCTTTAACAACTCGCCCCTCAGGCTTTTAGCCAATTCGAGACCTGTAATCATGGCCTCATACTCGGCCTCATTATTAGTCAACTTCACAATTCTAATAGATTGCCTAAATATGTTACCCATAGGCAGCTACAACACGATGCTGAGTCCAGACCCCTTTGCGTTTGAGGCACCATCCGTAAAAAGGGTCCAGATTGCTGAGGAAGTCCCCGAGGTTAATAACAATTCCTTTTCAAATTCGGGTATTAAGGTCGGCGTAAAGTCGGCCAACTAAGTCTACCAAACTTTGTGATTTGATGGCAGTCCGGGGTCGACAATCGATATCGTAACCGCTAATTTGTACGGCGCATTTAGTCAGGCGGCCCGAGAGCTTGGGTTTATGCATTATGTTCCTTAATGGGTAAGAAGTTACGACGCATATGGGGTGGCATTGAAAATATGACTTCAACTTTTTGGAGGTGCTTAACAAAGCGTGCGCCAATTTTTCCAAGAGACCGTACCTTGTTTTGGCCTCACCTATAGGTAGGAAACAACGTACCTTCCTCTTTACAGACCACGACTCCACTTACCGCTACCTCGGATACCGCCAAGTAGAGGTACAGTTGTTCATCCACCTTCGGAGTATGGAGTAAGGGTGGACTCGAAAGGTAACGTTTGAGTTCTTACAAAGCTTGTTGGCACTCCAGGGTCCACGGAAAGTTATTCTTCTTCTTCAATAATGAGAAAACCCAATGGCTCTTACCCAAAGACCTCAATATGAACCGGCCTAGGGCAATTATGCGCCCGGTTAGCCTCTGAACTACCTTGACAGTGTTCGACATGTTGATGTCTTATATAACTTTGATTTTATCGGGATTGATCTCGATCATTGGCTGGACACCATAAATCCAAGGAACTTCCTAGATCCGACCGCGAATTCGCATTTCTCCGGGTTCAGCTTCATATTGTATTTCTTCAGTATGTCAAAGGTTTCCTGCAAATGTTTAAAACGGTCCTCTGCTTTAAGGTACTTAACAAACATGTCGTCAATATAAACTTCCATTGATATTCCTATTTTTTCTTCGAAGATCCGATTTACTAGGCGTTGATAAGTGGTACCAGCTGTGAATACCCAATTTTTGCCCCGCATGGAAATTACTCCTAAAAATAATCAAAAAATAACTTTTAATGAATTTTAGGAACTTTTCTTTATGTAGTTGCATTTCATGCATGTTTAATATTTTAAAATCATAGAAAAATCATAAAAATTGTCACATTTTTTCATTTCATGTAATCTTAGGTTTAATTCGCATTTTTAGAAATTAATTACCCTTTAATTGATAGATTAATATATAAAAGTCACAAAAAATATACATTAGCTTAATCAATTAGTTTATTTAATTAGTTAAAATGTTAATTAGGTCGTTTTGATAAAAGAAATTTAATTAGTAGTAAGATGAATATTTTTGAAAGATAACATTTGCCCTTGTTTCAAATTGGCCTAATTTCAGAGCCCAAAATTCCAGGCCCAACCAAATTCCCCACATTACAACCCTAATCCCTTACTCTATATAATGGAGACCTAAGAAATAAAAAAGATAGACAAAAAATGAGGACTCCCCTAGCAGCGTCGTTCGCTGACCGTCTTCTTCCTCATTTCTCACTGAACAAAAAACCAAAATCAAACCCCTCCCCCTTACACAAAAGAACAGCAAACAGATAACGCTTTTAACGGTAAATAGCACTACTACTTAGTTGTAAGCAAATAGATAGAGAAATAAAGAATGTAAAAGATAAGTAGTGGCATCTTCATCAATCAGCTTATATCAAGAACTCCCATTTTCGCTGTTGCTTCTCCACCCATTTCATTTCTTCATTCAACTACTTTAGATTCAGATTAAGGAATAAAGTTAGTGATTTTGGGGTCAATTGTGTTCAGCCCCTTTCTTCAAATATCCAAAGCTCCTTGCTCTCTCAAACTTTGACCTAATCTGATGCACTCCATATTCGTCATCGCGAGCTTTCAATCCAAGCAGCTAAGAGAGGAATTCCATTTCTTCTTTCATTTGTTGGAATGGCGGAAGTACTTGGATGGGAACCGAGTTACACTCAATAACAGAAAGTGGCCGGCGTCCAGCGACCGGATTCCGGCGAGATTCAACCTCCGTCACCCCTCGGCACCAACACTTTGTAGACCTGTCTCTATAACTCTGTTAACTGTAAGAAAAATGTCGAGTTCTCACAAAGTCGAGGTTCCGGAGTTACGGTCTTGGTCAGCTTTTGGTTTTGAGAAAACCGATTCAGACCCTTCTTTCTAAAGGTTAGTTTTGCATTCTGCTACTCTTCCTCGTTAAAACACTGTGTTGATGTCTTTGTTTAGTGGTTTTGAGTTGAACAAAATATCACGTTTCCAATGAAGATGTTATTAGTTTTAATTCAATCTTTTGTTTGTTTATGTCATGTTTAATGTTTCTCTTTGGTAAATGTTTAGTCATTTGTGTTTGTTAGTATAATGATGAACGTCCTAACTTACTCTAGACGAATAACAAATCATCACGGCTATGGGTACGATTTTCGTGGCATGGTCGTGATACATAATCCCCATTTCGGATGTGCATTTCATGTGACCCGACCACAACTTCAAACAATAATAAAAATCAACACGTTGTAAATTGCAGGTGCATTTCATGTGGCGCGTTTACAATGTGTCCAAATATGGCAAGTGCATGCTATCGTGACTTGTTTCAGAATAATCCATAAATATTAAAAGCGGCTAAATAGTAAAAGGCTAAAATGCACAATAGGTTTAAAATATGTAAAAATCAGGTAATTTAGGCCAAATAGTAATAGTTAAGCGACCGTGCTAGAACCACGAAATTCGGGAGTGCTTAACACCTTCTCCCGGGTTAACAGAATTTCTTACCCGGATTTCTAGTTCGTAGACCTTAAAACATAGTCAATTTTCCTTGATTTGGGATTTAAAATAAACCGATGACTTGTGACGCCATAAATTATCCCAAGTGGTGACTCTGAATAAATAAAAATAATCTCATTTCGATAATGTCACTTTAATTGAAAACACTCCCTTATCCCACCCCTATCGGGAAAAGTGAGGTGTGACAGCTCTGGCGACTCTGCTGGGGACTAAGAACCCAGAATCTCTGGTTCAAGGTTCAAGAATTCGAGCTTAGAATAAATTGTTATATTTCGCTTTATTATTTGATTTTTACGTGTTTGAACCTAATGTGCTAAATGCCGCATTTTGCCGCTTTGATATTATGTGAACTGTATATAAATTGTGCCGAAACCCTCTTCTCTCTGAGTCTTCTAAATAATCTGGGAAGTGTGCACTTCGTGTGACTTCTTTTCTGTTAGAGTCATATCCAAATTTTAGAACGAGGTACAGACAAGTTGCAAAGCCGGTGAAGCTTATGTATTCCCAGTACGCTTCCCCCCCTTGGCTCGAGCTGTCCGCTCGGGTAAGCCTGGTCTAGAACAAAACCCCAGGATTTAAACTTAGAATAGCATAGCCTCATGCCGGATCCCTAGTAGGTGCGTTTGTTTGCAGCACGTGCATTTGACTTAGGGGACTCAATACAGGGGTTGGGTCCGTATATGGCAGGTGAACCCGAAATAAAAGACCATCCTGATGCATCTTACCTACTATGTGTACATTATTTGTTTCGGTTTGTTTGTTGACCAGCTAAAGAAAAAGAAATAGCAGTAAAAACCAAGAGTGATATAGGATAGAAAATTTACCCGTTTTTTGAAAATCCCGATATTTAAAAATGCCTCGAAACTCTGCCAAATTTTTTGAAAAAAATAAAGAAGATGGAAATAAGTGAATGTTTTCAAAAAGTCATGTTTCCCCGGTTCCGTCAAAGCGGGCAGATTACGCGGGTCAGATTCCCACCGGATGTGAGATACGTAGGCAAACCTCATCGGTTCCGGCCCTCACTTTTTAAAAATCCAAAAATATTTTCCTTTCCTTCCTCCTTTAGAAAAGTCTTTCTTTGAGACCCATAATTTTCAAAAAAAATAAAAAATTCCTTTACTTCCTTTTGTAGAAAGTCTTTCTTTCATACCCAAATTCTCAAAAATAAAATTTAAAAAAAGGAGTTTCTTTAATCACTTCTTTAGAAGTCTTTCTTTAGAAAAGTCCGAATAAAAAAAAAGAGTTAAAACCAATAATATTTTCTTTCATTTTAGAAGTCTTTCATTCGAAAAGAAAATCAAAATATAAAAAAATATTTTCTACCTTTTCTTCAGAAGTCTTTTTCCCCAAAATTCAAAAAAAAAATCAAAATTTTAAAAAAATAAATAAATAGATTTTTATTTCTTCTTTAGAAGTCTTTCTTTCAAAAAAAATAATCAAAAATTCAAAAATATTTTCATTCGAAAAATTGAAAAGAAAATTCAAGATTCAGAAATATATTCTTTTCTTTAGAAGTATTTCTTTCATAAATTCAAAATAAAAGTCCAAAAATCAAAAAATATTTCCTTTCTTCTTTAGAAGTTTTCTTTCGAAATTCAAAAAAAATGTTATTTTTCTTTCTTCTTTAGAAGTCTTTCTTTTGAATGTTTCAAAACAAAAAAAAATCAAAAAGAAAAAATCAAAATCCACAAAAGAGAGTTAGTTTATTTCCTTTATTCGTAATCTTCCCAAACTACGCAAGATCTGATTCATGCGACGTCATGGTACGTAGGCAGTCCTCATCGGCTTCGATCATAGGCAAAAAAAAATTAAAAAGAGAGAGAAAAAAAAAGAAAGTGAAAAAAGAGGAGAGAGAATAAAAAAAATAATTGAGAAAAACAAAGAGCGAAAAAATGAGAGAAAGAAGAAAAAAGAAAAGAGAAAAAAAAGAGTGATTATTCTAACATGCTTGTTTCTTTTGAAATAAAAGTCAATTAAAGGTGGTCGGTTTGTTGGTTTGCAATGGAACAAACACCACTATCGTTGATCCAAAGTCACGAAAACGCAAGTAGGCGAGTTGGTAGTGAAAATTAAAGATGGAGGCAAATGTGGGGTTGACTCTACCAGATTTGAGCAATAGGACACGGCTTGCTCGGGATGATTTGATGATGGGGAGACATGAGAAGCCGTCCAAGTTCTTTGAAAAATTAGTTAGTGTGAGAATTTTCATGTTGTCAATCCTGAAATCTGACAGCCAAAATGGGGAACAGTTTGATCGAAAGTAAAATTTTGAGTGTTGAATCAAAAGCAATGAAAAGGACTAAATGTCGTAGTAATGCTGATGTGCAACTTTGTGGCTAAGATGTCGCTTAGCAACTGGAAAGTCACTCTTCGTTTAGCCATGGTAGCTTATTTTGTCGTCTTTTCTTCTTCTTTTTGTGCTATCGGACTTTTCTATCCTTTATTCAAAAAAGAAAAAAGCAAAAAAAAAAAGTCACTCATTTTTGTGTCCATTTTGTGCATAATTGTTCTCACGCTAGTTCTAGTGACACGACATGCACGCGAAAATTTTGGCCAGATCTTCGAAAACTGATTTAGTCTTAAATCGGATAACTGAGAACAAGACACTTTTAAGGATGGATAAAGAGTTGAAATACTTTGAAACTAAGGTCGAGTAAAAACCTTAAATTCATTAAAAATCGGGCTTGAGGATGTCTAATCAATTGAAGCTTGGTCGAAAGTTTGACATTAATGGATGAAAAGTGTATTTCGACCACGACACACCAAGAAGGAAGACATGTTCATCAACACTGTGATTGCGAAAAGATAATATGTTTGGCGTTCTCGAGGCTGGGAGGCCATTTTTCTGCTACCCAAACACTTTATACCCTTTGTTATCCCTTTTGAGCCTGTGTTATTTTCTTTGCCACCCTCTTTTGGAATCAAGTTTAGAGTCAAGAGTAAAAAAAAATAACAAAAGTGAAAAGAAATGTCCATGCCCCAAGAGTACAAACTGGGGCAACTCTTAGAAAATTCAAATGAAAAAAGAGAGAAGAAAAGAACAGTCAAAGTCCATGCCCTCAAAAAATAAAAGCTGGGGCAATCTGTTGAAAAAAAAAAGGAGAAAAAGAATAGTCTGAGATCTATGCCCTAAAAAACAAAATTGGGGCAGTAAAAAAAAAAGAGAGAAGAAAGAAAAATGAAAAGAAAAGACAAAGAAAAGAAAGAAAAAAAAAATAGTTAGGTCAGATGTTTGAACTATGTTAGACTTGATTCCTTAAAAAAAAGGGATACGTAGGCAGCCTTACACGGTTCGGTCCAACCAAATAAGAATTCAAACAAAAATCCAGAAAAATCCCCAGTAGCTAAAACTGGGGCAGGAATTTTATTTCACTTTTGAAAGAGTCGATTCCAAGAGTTATAAGTCTACAACCCCCTCATTTTGAGTATATTTTAAGCCTTCATGACGACCCTCATTTCCAACCATATCCAAGAACCTTTCAAATAAAGACCTCCTGTTCGGCCTCCAAGAATGCCAAGAAAAGCATGCAATGAGCAACAGTTGTCGCACGACGTAGAACACTATCAGTTGCTCACCCAAGAAAGCATAGAATGAGCAACGTTTGTCATGCGACATAGAACATTGTCAAGTTGCTCACACAAGAAAGCAGAAGAAAAGAAAATAAAAGAAAATGAGAGATTCTTACTAGTGAAAACCCTCACGGTCACTGTAAGGCGATGGTAAGTAGAGATAAATAAATGAGAGAGACTTGTTGGTGAAAACCCCTCGGGGCACCACTAGTCGATAGTGAGTCGTGAAGCTGATGCAAATGATTAACACGAACAAGCCCAACTTCAAAGGTCTTAAGAATGGTGAAAGGGAAGATTTGATCAGTTTGATAGATCGACCACTAAGTCCAAAATGCATGTCATGATCAATAAGGCTAGTTACCACGAAATAAAAATAAATAAATAAATAAAAGAAAAAAAGAACTCTTTCTTCTGTCCTTCCGACAGGGGCATTGCTTGTTAATATTTGTTTCTTTGCATCATTGTGTCCTTCACTCTGAGTCAGCCCTTGTCAAAACGAGCAAGAAAAGATTTCAAAATCTGTTACCAGCTTTTCAGTTGCACAAAGTGAATTTGGCCAATTCAAGGTTACAGTCAACATGCATTGAGGATTCATGCAGAGGCTTCCCCCCAAAATACCCTTGTCAGCCTACTTGGCGCAAGCAAAGATAACTGGTGATTCCCTCTGACAGTCAAATTGCTCCAAAAGGCAAGAAGCCATTCAAGATATCAGAAAAGGTCGCCTAAGCAAATATCTCATGTTGGGATAAGTCTGACTGAGCCACAAATACAAATGGTACTGGGTGTGGAACAATCAGGATTGATGCAGAGCAAACATTTCTTGAAACCGACTCAGGCTGATTGAGCAAAAGCCAAGCTGCCCAGGACTCAAGGCCACAAACCGACCACCACTTTTTAAAACTGACAAAATTTTCTTTGTTTGAAAAAGGAACAAAGCAGTGCAAGAAAGTTGGTTCAAAAACAAAAAAAAAACAAAAAAAAAAAAGAAGAGAAGAACCGACAAAGGGAAGTTTTTCAAATTTTTGCCTTTATCTGTGTGCATAAAAGGTTGCCTTTGCTCTTCACATTTTTCCTCCTAGGATAAAAAGTCCTAGTCTGATGGATTTTCCTCCCAATAAAAATCTTAGTCTGATGAATCTTTCTCCTAAGATAGAAGACCTAGTCTGATGAACTTTCTCCTAGGATCGAAATGTTAGTCTGACGAATCTTTCTCCTAAGATAACAAAAAAAAAAGACCTAGTCTGATGAATTTTCTCCTAGGATCAAAATCTTAGTCTGATGATTCTTTCTCCTAAGATAATAAAAACACCTAGTCTGATGAACTTTCTCCTATGATAGAAATCTTAGTCTGATGAATCTTTCTCCTAAGATAAACAAAAAAGAGACCTAGTCTAATGAATTTTCTCCTAAGATCAAAATATTAGTCTGATGAATTTTTCTCCTAAGATAGAAAACCTAGTCTGATGAAATTTTCTCGTAGGATAAAAATCTTAGTTTGATGAATCTTTCTCCTAAGATAGCAAAAAAAAGGACCTAGTTTGATGAACTTTCTCCTATGATCAAAATCTTAGTCTGATAAATTTTTCTCCTAAGATAGAAAACCTAGTCTGATGAATTTTCTCCTAGGACAGAAATCTTAGTCTGATGCATATTTCTCCTAAGATAACAAAAAAAGGGCCTAGTCTGATGAATTTTCTCCTAGGATCGAAATCTTAGTCCGATGAATCTTTCTCCTAAGATAAAAGACCTAGTCTGATGAACTTTCTCATAGGATAGAAATCTTAGTCTGATAAATCTTTCTCCTAAGATACCAAAAAAGGGACCTAGTCTGATGAACTTTCTCCTAGGACAGAAATCTTAGTCCGATGAATCTTTCTCCTAAGATAACAAAAGAGGGACCTAGTCTTGTGAATTTTCTCCTACGAACAAAATCTTAGTCTGATGAATCTTTCTCCTAAGATAGAAGACTTAGTCTGATGAACTTTTTCCTAAGACAGAAATCTTAGTCTGATGAATCTTTCTCCTAAGATAACAATAAAAATGATCTAGTCTGATGAATTTTCTCCTAGGATCAAAATCTTAGTCTGATGAATCTTTCTCCTAAGATAGAAAACCTAGTCTGATGAACTTTTTCCTAGGACAGAAATCTTAGTCTGATGAATCTTTCTCGTAAGATAACAATAAAAAAGGACCTAGTCTGATGAATTTTCTCCTAGGATCAAAATCTTAGTCTGATGAATCTTTCTCCTAAGATAGAAAACCTAGTCTGATGAACTTTTTCCTAGGACAGAAATCTTAGTCTGATGAATCTTTCTCGTAAGATAACAATAAAAAAGGACCTAGTCTGATGAATTTTCTCCTAGGATCAAAATCTTAGTCTGATGAATCTTTCTCCTAAGATACCAAAAAAATACCTAGTTTGATGAATTTTCTCCTAGGATCAAAACCTAGTCTGATGAACTTTCTCCTAGGATAGACGTCTTAGTCTGATGAATCTTTCTCCTAAGATAAGAAAACCTAGTCTGATGAATTTTCTCCTAGGATAATTTTAAAAAAAAAGTCTTGTTAAAAAAAAATTTTATTTATCTCCTCAAAAAATAAGCTGGGGCAATTTGTTTAAAAGAATGATTTTCTCAAAAACGAAATTTTCAAACTGATTTTTCTCAAAAGAAAAAAAAAAGAAAAGAAAAAGAAAAAAAAAATCCTTCTTGGTTCGTTTGGACATAGGGTCTCCACTCCTTAGTCTCATTTCCAACATAGAGTCTCCATTCCCTAATTGATGCCAACAGAGGGTCTCTACTCCCTAGTTGATGCCAGTATAACCTGATGACAACATAGGGTCACCACTCCCTAGTTGATGCCAACGTGGGGTCTCCACTCCCTAGTTGATGTCAGCATAACCTGATGCCAACATAAGGTCACCACTCCCTAGTTGATGCCAACATAGGGTCTCCACTCCCTAGTTGATGATTTTTCAAACATAGGGTCTCCACTCCCTAGTTGATTCCAACATAGGATATACAATCTCTAGTTGATTTTATTTTCCAACATATGGTATACACTCCCTAGTTGATGCCAACATAGGTTATACACTCCCTAGTTGATGACTTTCCAGCATAGGGTCTCCAATCCCTAGTTGATGATTTTCCAACATAGGGACTCCACTCCCTAGTTGATGCCGACATAACTCGATGCCAACATAGGGTCTCCATTTTCTAGTCGATGCCGACACAACTCGATGAATCTCATTTCCAGACACCGGCATAACTCGGTGATCTTTTCTTGATGACAGCATAACCTGTCAATTCTCTTCCAACATAGGGTCTCCAACCCCTAGTTAATTTTACCTTTGGGCATAGGGTATCCACTCCCTAGTCTACAATAACTTTGGATGCACTATCCCCGGCTTTTTACCGCTTTCAATAATAAAGTAGTATAGATTTCATTACAATAACTCACAAAATTTTTCTAGTGAAAACTGGGGCAGAAAATGTCGTTCGTTTGCTTTTTGATTTTGTGCAGATTGCATTTTTAGGACAATGGATTCGAGACGACCAAAAGTGGATGTCTCAATTCAGAATAAAAGAAAAGAAGAAAAAGAAAAGAGTTGAACCCCAAAGTGCAGAAGTGGGAAAGACGTGGACTATCCAGGACGAGATTGAAGTCATCCGTTCTGTATATCCTGCCTTGATCCGAAAAACTGAAGAAGATTTAACCAACACCTACAACGAACAAGCATCAAGATTCAGATCAGAGTATGTATAAAGAAGCAGCCAAGACTCAAGATCAAGCTTCAGAAGACCCGTAGATAGGAATCTCTTAACTCATAGCTGATAGGCTTAGTTAGTCTTTTTCATTTGGATTTTGATGTCATAGCAGGACCATGAACCGGAGCCTCGGACGAAACCTCGCTCGACTCTCGAACTCATCACTCCATCACTCCAGAACTTCCAAAACTACACAGACCTGATTCCTTTATAGCCAAGGATATGTAGGCAATCTCCGAAGCAACGTTCGGTCAAACCTTTTTCAAAATGCTTCCAAATGGAGTACCAAACGGGCAAAAATTGCTCGTGGTTGCTCACTTTATCTTTGCCCGAAAACCCTTCATGTTCTCGAGCAAAGAGGGGCAGCTGTGAACACCCAATTTTTGCCTGCATGGAAATTACTCCTAAAAATAATCAAAAAATAACTTTTAATGAATTTTAGGAACTTTTCTTTATTTAGTTGCATTTCATGCATGTTTAATATTTTAAAATCATAAAAATTGACACATTTTTTCATTTCATGTAATCTTAGGTTTAATTCGCATTTTTAGAAATTAATTACCCTTTAATTGATAGATTAATATATAAAAGTCACAAAAAATATGCATTAGCTTAATCAATTAGTTTATTTAATTAGTTAAAATATTAATTATGTCGTTTTGATAAAAGAAATTTAATTAGTAGTAAGATGACTATTTTTGAAAGATAAAATTTGCCTTTGTTTCAAATTGGCCTAATTTCAGGGCCCAAAATCACAGGCACAACCAAATTCCCCACATTACAACCCTCGGCAAAGGAGGTGTGACACCAGTGTTTTTATGTCCGAACTGCATTACGTTGTTACAATAGGTGCCGAATTTAGTGATAAAGGAAGTTTTTTCTTGATCGCCTAGGTCCATCTGGATTTGGTTGTACCTGGAATTGGCGTTGAGAAAATTGAGTATCTCGTGCTCGACTGTTACATCGATCATGCGATCGATGTTAGGCAAAGGAAAAAAGTCCTTAGGTCACGCCTTGTTCAAATCTTTGTAATTTAGGCACATTCTTAATTTATTTCCCTTTTTAGGCACTACTATTACGTTAGCCAACCAGTCCGGGTACTTAACTTCCCGAATATAACCTATTTTAAGGAGTTTGAATACCTCGTCTTTGATGAATGTGTGCTTGACTTCGGACTGAGGCCTCCCCTACTGCTTAACTGGGTGGAACTTCATATCCAAGCTCAGCTTATGAGTAGTTATTTCTGGCGGTATCCCTATCATATCAAGATGGGACCAAGCGAAGAAATCTATGTTAGCTACAAGGATTTTTTCCCTTGTGATGGACACCTTAGTGCGCTTTAGCATTGGTCCTTGGGGGACGTCCTCCACCAATGATCATGTTAATGACATGCTGAGGTTCCTCTTGTTCTGTCTATTTGGTTGATTCCCTATTCTTGAAGTGATTTTTGGCTCGATCACTCAGGAATTCCCAGAGATGTCCGTTATTGAATAACCTGGCCACTTCTTCCCTTCGTTGTCTGCAGTCCTCGATCATGTGGCCATGAGTGCCATGATACTTACACATCAAGTTAGGGTCTCTTTGGGTAGGGTCAGACTGCAATGGCCGAGGCCACTTGATATCTTTGATGCTCCCGATGGCGGACACGATGCTGGCAGAATCGACATTGAAGTTATATTCCGATAATCTCGGTGCCTTCCTAGCCCTGAGTTGCTTGTCAAAACTGTTTTTGCTCATGATTCCCCGACTACTGTCGCTTCGATCATTCCTTTTTTTCTTTTCTCGCAGGGTTACGCCTAGATTCGTTACCCCTTCCATCTCCAGTATACGGTTGATACCGGTCTCTATTCGGTTATGGTTCATGATCGACGACTCTTTTTGACATGTCATTAGTTCGTACAGAATTAACGGACCAGGAGGGGCCCCCAAGCTAATCATCCTCGACTCTGATTTTCGATTGATACCTATTATGGACGTCGGTCCAGGTTACCGTCGGGTATTATATCAAATTTTGTTTCAGTTGCTGTGAAGAAAAGGATATTTGGGGTTGATTCCTTGAGTGAATGCCTGAATAGCCCAATCGTCCACTACCAGAGGCAGGTCCATCCGTTCCATTTGAAACCTCGACATGAATTCCCTGAGCATTTCGTTATCTCTTTGTTTTATTAAAAGGTCTGATTTCCTGGTCTCGACCTTGATGGCCCCAACGTGTGCTTTTACATAGGCATCTGCAAGCATAGTAAACGAATTAATAGAATTAAGGGGGTAAGTTGTGATACCATACATTGCTCCTTTTGACAGGTTTCTCCAAATTGTTTCAGCAAAACTGACTCAATTTCGTCATCTTCTAAGTCGTTTCCCTTGATGGCACATGTGTAGGAGGTTACATGCTCGTTTGGATTCGTGGTTCCGTTATACTTTGGAATTTTGGGCATACGAAACTTCTTCGGGATTGGCTTCGGTGTTGCGCTCGAGGGGAAAGGCTTTTGGACAAATTTCTTGGAATCCAAGCCTTTCAATGTCGGGGGTTCTCCAGGAATTTGATCAACTCTGGAGTTATAGGTCTCCATTTTTTTGGTCGTTATCTTCAATCTTCTTCTTCCTCGATTCCACCCGCTTTGTCAATTCCTCAAGCATCTTTATTATTTTAGGGTTGGTCCTGGGCTCAACTTCACCCAGCCTTTCCGTGACTTGTTCATTTTTTCGGGTGTTTTCCTTGGATGGTTTAGTCTCAACTCTGCTAGGGGCGCGTCTTTGGTTCTGCAGCTGGGCTATCGCCACTTATTGAGCTTGTAACATTTCGAAGATCACCCGCAGATTGATTACATCGCCTTCATCGTGTATATTGTGAGTTGTTGATCGTGATCCTCCGCGAACGCTATTCTTGGGGCCAGTCGACATGTTTGCATCGATGGCGACATGTAAGTTGGCATCGATCGGGTCCGCAACTGGGACCCTGTTGGGGTAAACATGGGGCACCTTGTTGCTAGGTATTATATTGTTGTTTTCGCCGTGGTGGCCAGGCTCAACATCAACGTTCAAGTGAACAGATTGAGCGTAAGCAACAAAAAAAAGATAGAGTAAATAGCCAAACCAATAAAGATAGTGAGTCCGCGCACAATTAAAGGCTTAACAAGAAACCTGCCTTCGGTTCCGAGCCAACACTTATGAAGAAATTATGAACGATTAGTAAGAACTTTGAATAACTTTAAAAACAGAGAGAACAGAAATATATTGCCTTGATATGCGTGTTACAATGTCCCTGATGAATAATCATCTTCCCCTTTGTATAGTAGGAAAGTTTTACCCAAAGTGCAACTATAAAAAACGTAAAAATCTTCCTCTTCGCTAAACTGATCTACCGCTGATACGGGCCAAGATTCACGTTGTGATATCCGGTTGGACATGGATATCACGGCCCTTTTTAATCATGCGTGGCCGTTCAGTAATGCTCTCTAAGGTCTCAGAACTCAAACCGGAACCAGGGGTGTGGTCTCGATGGTTCCGATGGCAGATGTTCTGCTCGGGCCTTGACGTGAGACTCCTGGCTTCGATTCCGATTCCTGGCAATCATATTCTTGCTTCGTTTGCCTCACCGAAAAATTGGGGTACTCACTGCCCCAGGTTACACGTATGCAGTACCATTTGTATTCTGAAGACTCTGAACCTCATCTTTAATAATAGTGCTTTTTTTTTTAAAAATCCTGATTGAAACTTCGATGCCCTTAACACGACGAAAGACGAATCTTCCGGAGAAGATATGATGTGTTAAAAAAGTCTTTGTTCTTGTTCAAAGTCCTTGTAACGTACAAGTGATGGTGATAGTGACTCTCAAACCACGCGCATTGCCTTGGAACGAAACAGAATAGATTTAAAACTATCATATTAAGCTCGTATTCAGCACGGAATTTTTTTTAAAAAAATTATTTAAAAATAGTGATCTTAAATATACCGTAATATTTGTAGGATCACAAGATATTTGAAACTTGTAATCTTATACACTTACTATACATAATATTTGTATGGCTATAAAAACTTTTCATTGAAAATAAAATCGGTAAAATAAAAAGTTTAAAGTTTAAGTGTTTTCAGATATTAAAATATATCACTTTCTTTAGAACAAATTAATAAGAAAAAAAATATGTTACATAAATTGGTAGGGAGAGAGTATTGGTTTCGTTGGAGGAACTAGTGGTATCTCAAATGGGGGTATTTCACATCGATTAGGAAGAGCTCCGTCTTTCACTTTATTGACAATTGTCCTTCAGTGGGTTAGTAAAGAGCAAGAAAAAAGAATTGGCTCGCAAGCACAAGAGTTAGCTGCAAGGCAATAAGTTGAAGAATTAATTTAGTAGCCGCTCACCTAACCGTTTAAATTAAAAATAGCCGGTATATTAACATATGTATTTATATATATAATATGTGTATAATCATATATTACTAATATATAATCTATATATACGGATCAGGAAAAACACACCGAAGCTGCGCGCGAAATAGATGTTTGTAAGAACTTTAAGATCATCCAATGATTAAATAAAGTTTACAATTCATATCATAGTATTATCAATGTGAACAAAAGTTTTACTGTTTAATTAAACTTCTTGATTCTTCAGTTTACTATGTGAAGAAAAAATATCCATTTGAGAGATTTAACTAGTTATGTCACTTCTGGAGTATTTGGTGGTTTAGATGAACTTGTAAGCTGGCCACACCTAAGGCTTGTAGTAAAGAGTGAAAAGCAATGCCATTCATTTTTTACTCACACGTGAGTAGTTGTAAACTTGAAAGAAAAAAAATCAATAGAATGGTCCACCATCTTGCAGTTTGCTTCTTTAGATTTTTTTTATTTTTATTAAAAATAAAAAATAAACGTAATGCATCTCAATACGGACAAGTACTTTTGCAATGGACAGAACAAATTTATTGTTAATAAATATAATCACGAACCACCATAAAAATGTCAAAAGAAAAAAAAAATTATTAGAACAACCAAACAAATTGAAAGTGATACTTTAGGTACTGATTGATCTTCATCCTATCTCATTGTGTGGTGGTTCGGGAGGTAGGACACAATGAGACCCATATAACACCAATTTTGTTTACTTATTTGTTTGTTTTCTTTCCTTCTCATAATTATTTGACAAAAAGTTTATGATTTTTCCTTGACATGATATATAGTTTAGTTGGCGTGTCCTTTAGGAGAAAATATCCCTCAAGTTTGTTCATTAAATATTACAATTTATGTACAACTTTTCAAAGATAAAAATGCAACCATCATGGTGAATAAATATATTACTTCTACACTCTCAAATTGGGATAGGACATGATTGACACGTAACCTATATTACCCAATCTAAAAAATTACGCTAATAAAAATTAATTTACTTCTCTCAAATAATTACAATAACATCAAATTAGACACACAAAGTAGTGTGTAAAAGATGGAAGGATTCTTTTCTGAATTCATGCCCACAAGTTGTACATTATGGGTAACCCTAAGTATTTAGATGTGGAGCACGTAACGAACTTGGTCCCTGTTTTCACATGCCAAGAGAATCAATCTCAAATATTTATCAAAAAAGAAAATTCTAATAGAATTTATCCCTGTTTATTTTTACTTGGCATGTATACTAAAAATAGATTTTTATTTTTACTTGTCACTTTACGCATATCAAGAGAAGACAAATTATTTTTTTCTGTTTTACCCACAATATTTATTACTCATTTCAAATTATTTTCTCAAATCAAATTAAATATGCATCAATTAATATGAATATCATGATAAATTATGAACTTCATTTAATACTTCTTAAGAGGCGTGAAAATCAAAACTTATCAAGTAAAAGTAAACGAATGGAGTATAAACTTAGACATTGGCATTTCATTATCAATAAAGATTATAGCGGGATGAATATAAACCTTTCATTCTTAAATCTTAATCATTTTATCTGAATTCTACAGGGAGCACTTCCCTTTTTAATAGACCTTATGTGGCATGTTTCGGATTAGTCGGATACCGAAAGGATGCAGTTGTTTGGACACGAATGTTCGTAGTTTAATTTGGTTCGGTTTTTCCTTAAAATAAAATCAAACCAATTAAGTCAGTTATTTTGATGTTAGCTAAAATCAATCCAAACCAATTGAGTTATTTTTATCGGTTATTTTACTTATTTTGATTTTAATCATTTTTTTGAAAAAGATATGTGATAGACTATCATCACTGCAAATATTATATTCTAGCATAACCTATAAAGTCAATTATTCTTTGAAAAGTGATGAATAATTTATGTATTCAATTAAAGATAAATTATTTTTAACATAAAATAAATTCTTTCACCTATCAAAATAAAACAATAAATCAAGAAAGTGGAGACAAACACCTAAGTTACTATAAAAGCAAAGAAAAATGTATTACAGAACAAGTGTCAAAAGATTATTATGTATCGTAAAGTTTTAATATATATATATATATATTGTCGGTTTGATTTTGATTTTGATTTTTTAATTATTTTTTGCTTAAAACTAAAATCAAATCAAAATTTATTGATGTTTAAAATTTAAAACGTCAAGGCCCATGTTATGAAAGTAGCAGAGGCTTCTATTTAACAGTGAAAGAGTGATTCTTGATCTACCAAGACCAACTTAAACCAACAAAATATTAGGTTTTTTCGATTTGAGTCGGTGTTCGATTTGATTGGATTTTTCATGAACACTTCTAGTTTTGACTAAACATTGTTTTTAAAGTTAAAAAAAGTATTTGACTCGGTACATAATCCAGAGTAAATTATAACCTATCTTTTATTTACCTTTTAGTCTTGAGATTGTTGTCACAGGAACTTTCGAAAGACAAAAGTGCGTTTTTTTTGGCTAATGACAAAAAAGCGTACCATTAATTATTATTCCATATGATTTCTGTTTACCCCGAGAAATGAGTAACAATTAAATATATATGCGATATAAAGATTATATGGTTTAATTCAATACAAACAATTAAGAATAACAGATAGATGGATTAAAGACAAAATAAACGATCAAATCAATTACAATGTAATAACCAAGCCAGCTCTTAGATTGAAGAGTGGAGCTCGTTCGCGATCGGACCCTCGGTACAAGCTCGGTCGCATGTGCAGAAAAGAACAAGTGAGTAATGTCTTGAACAATAGCTAGAATATAAAAGTAAACATTTATTGAATTGAGTTGCGTATTACACAGAATAAAGAAAAACTTTCCCTTTATATAGTAGCAGAATTTCAGTCATAATAGAAGTCTACGAAAGGTAAAATTCTCGTTCTTCCGGTAATTGTTGAACTATAATTGATACGAAACGGGATTCACGTCGTAAAATCCGGTTGAGGGCGAATATTACGGCCTCCTATTTGTCATGCATAATCGTTCACCGCGTTTTTTGAGGTACAAAAACCATACTTGGTCTGGGGTACGTCGTCTTGCCGTGTCTGATCTCAGATACATCGTTCGTTCTTCTTGGGTCTCGATACGGCCTCGGTAATAATCATGTCGAGTTGTGCTCCCCCTTCATTCTCTCATCGGGAAATTAGAAAATCGGGAAAATTCTACCCTCGATTTTACCCGTACATAGATAGTCCCCTCATTTTTCGGAGACTAGGTTTATCAAAGCGACGGAAAGCGATAAATTAACCCTGAATCCTTCTTCCGTACATTACAACAGAATTGAAGGGTCAGCGAAACGTCTCATCAATCGCGTCGTTCAGACTTCGGACACGTGTCAGTCACCGATTGACTTTCCTCGAATGCGAAATGGCACGCACTGATTACCCTTTCCTCTATAAAAGCTCTAAACCCCTTTTTACTTTTTTACTTTTCAATTCTAGAGATTTTTGATCCCTCGAATTCTCTACTTAACTCTAACCCCTTCAAATCTTCATACGTTGCCTTTCTGATCTTCATACCTTCATCTTCAAATCTTCCAACCTTCAAACCAGACCTTCATATCTTCATCCTCATCTTCAAACCTTCATCATCAACTTCAAACCTTCAAATATTCTTCAAACCTTCATATTTTCCAGAATCCGATGGAGAAAATTTCCAAATTCGTGCCTCAACAAACCGCCTCTTCGACTTCCAACCCGGCCATGGATGTCGAGGTGACCATTCCCGAGATGGTCCCGAAGCCTTATTTGAAGAGTTTCATTCCTGGGGGTTGTTCCATAAAAAATGACTTCAAAGTCGAGAAGGCTTCCAGTAAGCAAGACTGAGGTGAGGGGGTGTGGAGGCACATCTTCTATATTACTGAAGACATACTCCCCACAGTACGGGTGGACTGCAACTGGGAGGGCAAGGATGTGGTTGTCCCCGAGCCCAACGAGGACACTACTACCCACGTGGAGGGGTATCTAAGAGTTTACACTTACCCTTTTACGCTCTCCTAGGTGGACCGTGTAATCCTTAGGTTCTACAAGAGGTACGAGGTTTGCCTTGGGCAAATTCACCCATCCCTTTTGAGTATTGTAATCATCCTCCATTATTTTGTCAACAACACTGAAGCACCTCGGTTAACCCTCGACCAACTGCTTCGTCTCTATAGTCCTCGAGTTTTTCGAGGGGGTGGATCAAGATCGTCCACCGAGCAAGCAAAGATCCATTCTCGAGCATCGATGAAGATCGAGATCGGGGCTAGTAGGTTAGGTTCGTTCGCGTGAAGACTGAAGATCTCGTATACCCCTCCCCCTGGG